>CAJFCO010017957.1:64127-76313 GCA_904066015.1 Synergus gifuensis | reverse complement strand
GTGTTGGTGAATTTTGGTTGTAAATTACAGCTTCGTACGTTATCAATCGCGAAATTCTCTGTCACAGACTTATAGTTGGCAGTTATAGAATTCCATCTATAACCCTCATATGTTTCAAAAATGCCGGAGTTGTGCATAAATAATAATTGAACATGAACGTCTGACACTCGTCTAGGTGTCAAAACTGTGATTTTTCGATCGTGTTGGTGAATTTTGGTTGTAAATTACAGCTTCGTACGTTATCAATCGCGAAATTCTCTGTCACAGACTTATAGTTGGAAGTTATAGAATTCCATCTGTATCCCTCATATGTTTCAAAAATGCCGGAGTTGTGCATAAATAATAAAAGACTCTCGCTGTGAAATTTCAATTTATCTGTCATCTCCTGTACAGCCATATTGTCTGCCAATCAGATATCTCCTATACATGGGAAACACCCATTGGCGTAGCCACAAAAATTTCAATGTTCGTTTATCCAATGCCCTTAAAATATGTTGAAAAAAACCTTTTTTAGGAAACTGGATTTTGTCACCACTACAAAGCTTCCTCTATGAGGAAGCAATAAAATTGTGAGAGTAGAAACTTATTGAAATCCCTTCAAATTTGCTGAAATCTCTTGAAATTCCTATAGAAACATTTTTAAATTCTTTCCAATTCCACGAAAATATTTAAAATCCTATAAAATGCCTTAAAATATCATAAATTCTTGAAAATCTTTGAAAATTCCATGAAATCCTTTATAATTTTTTCAATTTTTTTAAACATCAAAAGTAGGTACCTTTTGAAATTTTTTAAAATTCTACAAGGGATATTAAAATTCCATAAAATTTTACAAAATCTTTTGAAAATTATAAAAATCTGGTGAAATTTTTTACAATTCAATAAGAAATTTTAAAATCACCTACAATCTAAAAAATGTTCCTACAAACACCTTTTGAAATTCTTTAAGGGCTTATGGTAATTAATATTATATATTCCCAAAAAATTTGCAGAAATTTCTTAAAATTCTACGAGAATATTTTAAATCCCTTAAAATCTTTTCAAATTTCATGAAATTATTTATAATTACACGAAATTTTTTAAATATCACAAAAATCTTTTGTAATCCATTAAAATTCCTAAAAATGATTGAAAATTTCTTAGATACTTTAGAAACCTATAGAATTTCAAAGAATGCCTGGAAATTCTTTATAATCCCTCGAAATCCTTGGAGATCTTCTAAAATCTGTTAAATAAACTGTAATTATTATTATTATTGCTTCCTGATAGAGGAAGCTTTGTAGTCGTGACAAAATCCATTTTCTAAAAAAAGTTTTTTTTTGATAAATTTTAAGTGGAATATATCTAGTATGATGTCCTGAAAAATTGTCCGTGTGTGTGTGTGTGTGTGTGTGTGTGTGTGTGTGTGTGTGTCCTTTTTTTTGTTCCCAGCATATCTCTAGAACGTGTGTATAGAAATGGATGAAATTTGGCACACTTCTTCCACCCTATAAAACCTTAATTCTATCACAAAGATTTAAAAAAATATTTAATTTTACAAGTTTTATGTACTTTTAAAATTTTTTAAAAATTGATTTTTCTACTATAACTTCTCAAATAATCAAAATTCAAAGCTCGTGTAAGGAAATTAAAGATTCCTTGTGTCAAAACGAATCGATTGACCTGTGTGATTTAACGGAAAATTAAAGAAGTTATGGTTATTTATAATTTTCGTAAAATTCATTTTTGCACTATAACTTCTCAAATATTCAAAATTGAAAGCTGATGTAAGGAAAATAAAGATTCCTTGTGTCGAGACGAATCTATTGACCTATATAATTAATGCATTTCATTAAGAAATAAGGATGTTATGGTTAATTGTATTTTCAAAAACTAATTTTTCGACTATAACTTTTCAAATAATCAAAATATTGACTTGACGTAAGGAAAATAAATGTTCCTTGCATCGAGACGAATCGATTGGTCTATAATGTTATTTCATTTCATTGAAAAAAACAAAGTTGTGCTTTATTGTAATTTTCGAAAATGAATTTTTTGAATATAACTACTCAAATAATCAAAATTTAATGATGATGTAAAGAATGCTTAATGCTTTCTCTATGAGGAAGCAAATCATATTTGCTTACAGGAAGCAAAGTGCTCATTGAATGAGCACAAAAGTTGATACAACTTCACAGCTAGTTATTATTATTATTATTATTATTCCGTGTGGGGTTGCTAGTCTCCCATCGGGCGCCTCCCCAGGTTGCGGATAGGGGAATGCCTCCCAGATATGGGTGGTACCGGGGAAATCAAATCCCCGGGGCGGACAAAAATCTAGTTAGGGGAAGGAACCCCAAACAATAAACCGAAGATGAATAAGTGTATTGAAAACACAGTACCCCAAGGGAGTAACAATCTCCTCGCTGGTTCCGTTCGGGTGAAGCCCCGGTGGCTGGCGCTGGCTCTATGGATTTTGGGGAAGGCTAAATACACGTAGCGGAAAACAACATCAATGTTGTATGCAAAAACGTAGAGGGAGAAGTTGTCGCAGCCACAGCTGTGGGTCAGATGACCCACAGAGGTTAATCCTCGAAATGGAAAGTCACGAACAAAATGCAGGTCGCGGCAGAAAAGCAGAAAAACGTGAGTATTGACATTGAAGATGGACTCGATGAAGTTTCGCGGTCCTTAACGAAGTTAAACCAAGAACGGGAGGTGCAGAGAAAAGCTACAGGACTCCCTGATCTTGCTATTGCGAATTGAAGCAAGGGGAAAAAAAGTCTTAAGTACAAGTACGTCAACTACAACACAGGGAAAGGGCAAACGCCCAGCGTCTAGCCCTGCAAAAATCAAGCGGTAATGTCAGTTGAAAAGAGGAAGCGTGACGGGCCTGGAGAAATAGAATAGGCAACGGTTTCATGTAGAAAACTGAAGGAAGAGAAAACACATAAACAAGATTTAGCTACTCCTCAAAAAAAAAAAAAAAAAAAAAACACCAGAGGAGAAAAATGGTAAAAATGCGGAAAAAAGGAAGAACCCAAGGCGAAAAAAAGACAGCGTCTTGAAGCCCTATTAATAAAACCCGCAAGCGTCAAGTCTTATTCGAACGTCCTTAAAGAAATCAAATCAAAGGTGAAACCTCAAGATACTGGCACAGAAATCCGATCGATTTGCCAGATAAGAAGAGGTGAATTATTGCCAGAGCTTGGGAAAGAGACAAAGAATGCTAAAGCATTTGCAAACACTGTAAAGACTACACTGGGGGATGCTAGAATGGTGAGGAGTATGGTCCCCAGGATAACCCTGAAACTATTCGATCTTGATGGTATCACCTCCAAAGAAGATGTTGAGGACGCGGTGCAAAGAGACCTCAAAGAGCAGGATAGAGACATAAAGGTCTCCATCTCCAAGGAGAACCAAAGAGGTCAGATCATGGCCATGCATGATCAAGGTGGTACAAGAAATAGTTGAAACTACCAGGTTGGTATAAAGTGGGAACCACTATTCGAGGAAGTCCGTCTTCCTGGCAACTTTGGACCTTAAAAACGCTTTCAACTCGGTCAGGTGGACAGATATGATCGAGGCCCTGAAAAGGTTTAAAACTCCAGCATATCTCTTGCGGATGATCAGGAGCTATTTGAAAGATCGAATACTAATATACGCAACAACAATTCTGCGACAAAAGAAGACCGAAATGGACATGGTAGAACCATAGCCCTAAAAGAGAGAACCAATCGTGCTGCTGAGGACGATGCTTCGTGTCCTGATTTGGACACGAAGCTCACTCAGCATATAGAGCGAAACCAGTAGGAGCCTTAGCAGGTCAAAAAACTACACCCTCTGACGTAATTCGAAAGCGGTTCCAGGGGGAAGTCTGTCAAACAGAAAGAGGAGGTGAGTTTAGTGGGTATTTCTGGTTATTTTTAGGCTGTTCCACACTCTGTGCGTAAACTGCATTCTCACCTCCTCTAAACAAAAAATTTATTATTATTATTATTATTATTATTATTATTATTATTAATAGATCAATTTCTATTTTCCCTGACAGCAACTTGAATTTCTCTGTCATTTTTCTGACTTCCCTGAAATGTGGCCACCCTGCAAACAACTTAAAAAAATTAGTATAGCAAGAAATTTAGATTACAAAGAGTAAGAAGATAACAACACTGTCACAAAAAAAAACTTCAGGAAAGAAGAAACATTTTAATCTCACCGTCATGGATTTGGCGCAAAGAGAATTGATAACTATCATTCTACACTTTGCCGCGAAATTTCCAGTAGAATCTGCTGTAACTTCAGACTCGTATTGACTTAAACTCGCTTGCAAAGTACCAGCAGATTCAGTATTCAAAATCACTCCAAATTTTTCGAGCATCTCTCGAGTTTGAGTCAAAACTCGTAGCGAAGGTTCCTTGTGACTTCGGAGCAAAGCTGATTCTGGAATAGTATCATAAAGTTGTTGAGCCACTGTCATGTTGGCGAGCAACATAAACTCTTCAATGAGCCTAAAAATCAAATTAACAATTAAAGATTAAAAAACTCATTTGAAAAACTCGATCTCAAAAGTACAGGAATTTATTATTTGTCATATGAAAAATATAAAATTATCTACTTGTTGCTTTCTTTCTGCTCTTCAATGGAACATGATATCGGCATTCCTGTTTCTCTATCCAGGCTAATGTACAATTTCGGCTGATCTATTCGCAAAGCTCCAGTAACAAACCTCCTCTCTCGCATTTGTGAGGACAATTGAAATAAATCGTTCACGATTGCACATAACTCAGAACCGTTAAATTTATTCTTTATGTTCAAATTAGTATCATTCGACCAATCAGTGGAGGGATTTTCTATCATTGCCTGAGCTTGACCATATGACATTTGGCAACATGAATTAATCACAGTCTTTGCAAATCGGTAATTTATTACTTCGGCTTGAGATGACATTTCGAAAATAACTGAGAAAGCTAATTTATCTTGACCTGGTAGAAGGGAACAAACTTGGCAAAGTTGCTTTGGAAGCATGTGATATGCATTGTCAACGAGGTAGACAGTTGTTGCTCGATCAGCTACTTTTCTGTCCAGAGGCGAGAACGCTTCCAAGTAGTGAGTCACGTCTGAAATATGAACGCCGACCTGCGAAAAAAAACAAGTTGTAAGCATTTCATTCAAACTTAAATGAATAATATTGCATTAAAATTGAGGGATGAAAAATAGAACCTCGTAGTTGCCATTGTCCAAAAGAATGCAAGAAACTGCATCATCCAAATCTACTGCAGTTGCTGGGTCAATCGTAAAAATACAATGATCTCTCCAATCTTCTCTTCCTTTCAAATCACTCGCACTTGGAATGTAGTCAAAAGGTGGAAGGTCTTCTAATAATTTATCGTCAAACGGATTTACATCTAAATCATTTTCAAGCAATATAGCATTTGTTTCGACTCTTAAATCACCAGAACTACCAACAGCTTGTACCAATTTCCTGTTGAAAAGCGCGATAAAGTATAAGAATAAATCACTACAGAACCACTAAAATAAAATAAAATTCGGGATGAGAACCTACCCAAAAGCAAAAGAAGGCTTTTTCCAGAAGGCAATATCAGCTAAGAACAGAATGTCTTTAAATGAGTCAGGGTTATGATAAAAAGCAACAGGGAGCAATTGAGGATTCAATATTCTCAATAAAGGAGTTCTTGAATCTCTCGGATAAAAAAGCACACCATGCTGTTGCAGCTTTATAAATCCTACAGTTTTTCGTGGATGAACTTTTTCTAGAATGCAGATAACGTATCCTGTTTTTTGTACTTCTTCTGAGGGATGTTTAATCCATTTTTCTTCTGGATATATGCAAGCTATTACTAAATCTCCTTCTAAAGCTCGATTTCTGTCACGAGCTCCGACAATCAAAATGTCCATAGCACCTCCAGGCATTGTTAAGTAAGCATGTTTGCTGTATTTCATATTAATACGAATATTTCCTTCAATGTAAATGGAATTATCTTTCGGCTGATTCTCCAATAATTCTCTAGCTTCCCTTTCTGATATCGATGGAGGAAATTTGTCCCTCTCAGCCTTTTTAATTTTCTCCTGCTCTGAACACGAATTATCTTCAGTTTCATTTTCTGATTTTGACTTTTCATTTGATTTTCTGATTGTATTTGATTTTACTTTTCGTTTTGACTTCACTTCTTGTTTTGACTTCACTTCGCTAGATGCATTTTCTATGCTTTGATCTTCAACACTAGCTGCTTCATCAAGTAGATTTTTTATGTCTTTTTGCTTTCCTTTCCTAAATTTTTTCCATCTATGCCTCTTTTTTGAAGAAGTATTTATGTGCTGAAAAATATTAGAAAGTTCAATCAGACGAACTTTACAACGATATTATTACTGAATGTACGTAATAAAGGAGGAGGGTCAATAAGGCCGGTTTTTGTGCCATCTACTGATTGGTCTCAAAAGTGTTTTATTTCATTCTTCTAACTAGGTCTCATAACCCCTTAAAAGGATTTTTCCTGAAAGTGATTTGATTTCAAGAAATAGGAATTTTTAAGTTCGTATGTATTTTACACGGATTTTCACACTTACGTTCACATCATGCTAGGTTTCACATTGTTAGTATTGCGTACGCGAGATCGTACTTTGCCAAAAACTGCGCACATATGTGCGTTACTTATATATATGAATACATTTTTGGCGGACGTCAACTTGTCCTCTCGCTCTCTCACATATAGTTACTATCTCTCTTGCATTTGTAAAGCCGTCTTGGCCCAAACTTTTTCATGTTAAAAAAACCTTCCGGAATCTTCCAAAACATTCTAGAAGATCTCAGGGAAAGTTTAAGGGGAAGTACTCCTTCTACGAAGTCTTCATGGGGGTGTAAGGACTATAAAAAGACGCGTTTGTCAAGTCTAGGGGAGAAGTTGAGCTTGAGAGACGCCGACGGAGTCTCATATCACTTATTCAAAACACCCACCGACGTTTATCCTGTTGGGAAGAATATATTATACTGCATTTAGAACTTTACTCCAGACTACGCTCATTCAAATCCATAAACACCTTCCATCAAGTTTCCAGCGAGAGGAAGAGGGCTAATTAGCCCGTTTCCATATGAAAATTCTCTTCACAGATTACAACCTTCTGCTACTTACCCCCCCCCACCCATGTGAAGATACTCTTCACAGGCTATAACCTTCAGCTTCCTACCTTCCATGTGACGATCCTCTTCACGGGCTAGAACCTTCGGCTTCTTACTTTCCATGTGAAGAACCTCTTCACAAACCACAACCTACTGCTATCTACCTTCCATGTGAAGATTCTTTTCACAGACTACAACCTTCTGCTACCTACCTCCCCCCACCCTTTGAAGATTCTCTTCACAAACTACAACCTTCAACTACCTACCTTCCATGTGAAGATTCTCTTCACAGATCAGTCTTCTACCTACTACCTTCCACGTGAGGATTCTCCTCACTGTTCACAAATGGCTATCCCAGGAGAAGATGCCGAGGAAACTACGAGTTCGGAGAAAGAAACTCGAGCGATTTTAACAAATTATTGCTAATAAATCTGATAAAGTAGTACATTTGAACTTTTCTTATGGTCACAGAGCTAATACAGTCGACTCCCGTAAACTGAACACTAGCTTGGATCAAAATATTCAAAAATTGAACATTTCATAAACCACACCCCTCGCGCATGGCAAGAGAATATTTCAGGGACGTATATGGTACTCGAAATGAGCATGAGAAAATACATTATATAAATGACGCATGTATTTGTGGTTAGGAGTTATTTCGCTTCTAGGAAATAATACATATTAATATATTATACTTAAGTGTCTCGTCCTCTGTAAATTACAATTTATTTTGACATTCAGTTCAGAAATATTTACACAAAGTATGTACAGCTCTAATGACTGGTGCGCGCGCTTCCAAAACAAAAGGACGGAGTGTAAAAAAATTTGAAAAAGATCCGTGGTGGGGGGTGTGTATCAAAATATGAAATGTTCAATGCGGCGAATGTTCAATTTACGGGAGTCGACTGCAGTGTATAAAAATAAGCCTTATTTTAAAGGCTAAGTACCTTGAAAAAAATTATGGCTTCAAGGGCATATGATACTTTACTATAAGAGTAATTTAATTTTCGCAAACTTTACGTTCGCACACGGAAAAAATTTGTTCGGTAAGAATTACCGAATTCGTTCAGAGATTGAGGATATGAGAATAATTCGGTGAAAAGTATGGACCTTTTCATTTAGAATATTACAGAACTGTTTTTAAGAGAATTACAGAAAAATTTCAGGAGAATTGAAAATAATTCAGAAAGAATTCCTGACTATAGTGCAGTAACTTTCTGAATAGGAATCGAATGAAAATGTCTAGTGGAGTTCGGTGAGAATCCAGTAGGGGGACTATAGAAATTAAGGAGGAGTTCAGGAAAATTTCAAGGACCGCTGAGCTGTTTAAAACAGTAAAAAGAATATTCTTATGTTTCTCTGCTTCGCGAGTAGAATCGATTCTTAACATTAATTTTAGTGAATATTATTTTAAACTACATTATTTACACACAATTTACACAAATATTTATATTTATACTTATTTTATTTTATATACATAATCGCTCGCTCTTAAAAATATCTTAAACGCTGTGGGTTTCGAACCCTCCTTATACTACCTAACACGTATATTCGTAACCAACTAAGCCACGCGGCTATATCACGCTTGGGAATATAAAATAAAAATCTCTGCCTAGCTTTATCGGATAGTCAGGGTCGGGTCAAGTTATTTGGTGCCAAGGACTTCATAAAACTTTTGTATATATTTTAAAACATAAATACATTTTATATTATTATTTACATTTTATGCTTAAATTAGGAAATATTTAATGAAGTTAGGATGAATGTGAAAAAAAGAACTGGAAATAAAAAAAAATAACAAAAAATATGTACAGTAACATGCAACGATGCCTACCCATCCAAACTTTGATTCGATATTAAAAGTTGTTCACCGACTATTCACTTAATACGAGATTAGGCGCGCGCTTGAGCACGCGTGTTTCGTTTATAGAAAGTGAACTGAAAATTTAAATCCTCGCGCCAAGTCGAGAATACTCACGACTTGACGCTCACTTCATGCGTAACCAGTGTTTATGCAGGAAATGCATGTAAAGGTAACGCTATGAAGTTAACCGAAATTCATGTCCTTTTTAGAATAGGATACTTTATGCATATGCACTGCACTAAGTGAACATACCCCTGGTTTCCTGTCAAACTTTAAATTATAAATAAACACAAGATGTGTGGAATAACATCAGATTACGTAATTAATTAATTATTATTATAATAATTAAGAAAAGGTGATGTGCAAATATGGAAAAGTGTATAATTACAGTCTTGTTAAGAAAACTCCAAAAATCGTGTAATTTGTGTATTTTTTTATAAAGGTTAGAACACTGTTTTGCATTATATTATTTCTTAATTTGATTAAATTTTTTAATATAAAATTTAAGTTTATTTATTAAAGTTTAACCTCATCTTATAAATACCTCAGAAATATAAAAGGAAAACCAAAGAGGCTATTTCTTTCTTTGCTTAGTTTTCGACTTGAACAGTTTTGAAATATTTTTTGTATATTAATATACAAAACAGTTTTCTAACCTTTATAAAAAAGTACACAAATTACACGATTTTTGGAGTTTTCCTAACAAGACTTTATAATTAATATGTTTCACTTTGTAATTATACACTTTTCCATATTTTCACATTACCTTTTCTTAATTATTATTATAATAATTAATTAATCACGTAATCTGAGGTTATTCCACACATCTTGTGTTTATTTATAATTTAAAGTTTGACAGGAAACCAGGGGTACGTTCACTTAGTGCAGTGCATATGCATAAAGTATATTAAGTGAATAGTCGGTGAACAACTTTTAATATCGAATCAAAGTTTCGATGGGTAGGCATCGTTGCATGTTACTGTACCTGAAGTTCTGATATCATTATTTTATACACTACCAGGTGGTGGACGGTTAATGTTTTAGAAATGGCAGAAGATACGGGCCATCTAGCGGAAGTCCGGAACCCTAAGATAAGATAACGTAGATAATAGATGACCAATCATATAATATCCAGATAATATGAACTTATAATTTAAAATAAAATATAGTAAACAATTGAAAAGCAAACAGAATTACATAAATAAGTATTCTAATAATTATTTATGTAATTGAATATGCTTTTCTATTGATTTTTTAGAAAAGGTTTTTGTGTGGAAACCTGAGTCCAGGAAGTATTTTTTTAATTTATATATCCGTATCATATACGTATACATAATTGATAATAAATCTGAACATGACATTGCATGACAGATAGTGATGGCCATTTAAAACAAAATATAATCATCATATCATCATGTTATAAGAGGTCTGAGGTAAGGGGAAGGCAGAAAACTGCGCCATCTAGCGAAAAGACATGACAGGATCAGAATTATAATGCACCACATCTTCCATACAACCGTCCACCCCCTGTACACTACCGCGCCAGAAATTGTCAGTACGCCCGTTTTTTAGAAGTTGGTTAAAGTTAAGTTCTCTAATTTTTATAATATTAAAATGAAAATTTTTTTTCCAAAATTCTACGAAATCTAATAAAATTCTGCGTCTAATAAGCCAAAGGAGAGGTTAAAATCTGTATTTTAAAAAAAGATATTGCCAAAAAAAACCTCAAATTTCGAAGTTATCAAGAATGTTAATAACTCCAAAAATATTTATTATTTTTGAAAGCCCTTAGTCTCATTTTAAAGATAATTTTTCATAGTTTTTATGTATACTATTTAGGGATTTTTGAAATTATTTTCTTAGCTCCTGCCATAGGCTCAAACTTGTACGGAAAATCTCATCAATTTTCAAAAGAAAATGCTTCATACGTACATAAAAAAAATAAGAAATTAATATTTTGATTGATTTTACTACATTTGATTAAAATATGGTATATTTTGATTTTTAAAAAATTCTTGTAAATAACTATGGATATTTCAATTTTTACGATTTTTTCGTACAAGTTTGAGCCTATGGCTAAAGCTAGGAAAATAATTTCAAAAATATCTAAATAGCGTACACAAAAACTATGAAAATTTATCTTTCAAATGAGACCAAGGGCTTTCAGAAATGATAAATATTGATAAATATTTTGACGGTTCGCCGGGATGCCGAACACTTATGCACATACGCACACGTAGTTTAGCACCAGTGTTGCACACTAACGCCGCAATGCTACTGTCAGCATTGCGCAGTGGACAACTGCGCATTCTAACTTACGGCAGAGTTCGGGAATTTTTGTAGTCCAAGATTCTAAATTCTCTTCGCGGGGAAATAATAAAAACTCTTTTAGAGAGATTGCAATTATTCTGAAAAATCTTGTGAAGAATATCGAAATGTTTTATATTTTCTTCGTAATTTATTCGTTACATTTCATTTTAACCTTTATAAAATCGACTTTCCGTGTTTACTGTGAGTTCGGTAATTATTTTAGAACAATTCGAGCTATTTTCCTGAAAAGTTATTTGGTATCTACCGAATTTTTGTCATATCCTCAATCTTGGAAAAATTCGGTAATTCTTTCCGAACAAATTTTTTCCGTGCAATCATAAATATTTTTCACTAAAACTTTTAGTGAAAAGTATTTATTATTGCGAAAGTAAAGTTGCGAAAACTAAATTGCTCTTATAATAAAGTATCACATGCCCTTAACATATGTTGTAACGCACATATGTGCGCAGTTTTTAGCAGAGTAGAATTTTGCGTCCGCAATATTAACAATGTAAAACCTAGTATGATGTGAACGAAAGTGCGAAAACTCATGAAAATACGTACGAACATAAAAATGCCTATTTCTTGAAATCAAATCACTTTCAGGAAAAATCCTTTTAAGGGGTTATGAGACCTAGTTAGAAGAATGAAATAAAACACTTTTGAGACCAATCAGTAGATGGCCAAAAACCAGCCTTATTGACCCTCCTCCTTATAATCAGGGTGGTCATAAGATTTAATTTTTCAATTTCCCTGACATTTCCCTGAATTTTAGAGAAATTTCCCTGACAGAAAATTATTAAAAACGAGACCGAACGTGCGCTTTCTGCGCGCGGGTTGACTACTTTTAAATGTTATATTTTATGATATTTCATATTTATTTAAAGTGTGATATTTT
>CAJFCO010017957.1:36359-46569 GCA_904066015.1 Synergus gifuensis | reverse complement strand
AATCTGTTAAAATTTGTACTAGATACAAATTATTTAAAAAGAAAAGATTTGTATATAAATACTAAGAGGCACAAGAAATGCATATACAGTTTTATATAAAATTAATAATTTTGTATTAAAAAAATTATTTTTTGTTACTATGAAAGCATAAGTATATGTTTAATACTTATAACAATCACTAAAAAATACATATCTATAAACAAATTTTTATTTTACAACTTATAGGGATTACTTTATTAATTTTACCAATCACGTTTTTAAGAGATAAAAATAAATAAATTGTTTATTAAAATATTTGAAAATCTGAAATGAATTTACATAAATGATAAATAAAGTATATATTATTATTTTTTTATTACTATTTTCTTTTCGAATATTTAAAAATTACAAAAATAATTATATGTGTAATTTAACTGCGCATGAATAATAATCTGTTGTAGTTATAAGTATAAAAATGCATTTGGATTTACGTCTAAAAGCAGCAAAATTTTACGATTTTCGCAAATCATTCTTAATTTAACAGATTAAAAGAATCTTAAAGATCACTATCTTTTACGCAGAACTATCAGAAAATTATTTTTATTTAATAAAAATTTGTTTTTTAATACTTTTGCCATGCATTATTTGAATTACTAGAACATCACAGCGCGCTTCGCGCGCCTATATAATTACTTCACGTTACGCACTTGTGACGATCCCACGTGACCATCTCTCAACCAATCAGATCACGAATAAACTGCGGACACTCGACAGGTCATCTATTTTTTAAGAAAGGATAGGGGAACTGCATAGGTGGCGCCGCCACACGGCTTCCGTCAACTCTCATGACAAATATTTTCTACAGGCCTCCAGAGAAGTGGCATGGGGCTGCGAAAAACCATTATGACATACCACACTCATATTTTAACGAATTTTTTTAAACTAAAAGGGGCTACTTACATAAAAAATACTGCCTTTTTGGATTTTACAAAAAGAAAGACATATTTTTATCATTTTCAGTAAGAATTTGCAATTACGCTAACCTACAATTTCAGCTAATTTGACTGGAAATACCGTATCTGCTATAAAAACTTTTAAATAATAATAAATCATTCAGTATTATCAGAAAACGCAAATAAAATATCCAATTTTCTATATATGTAAATAAATCTATATTAAATTATGTATAAGAATATTAAAATTTACGTTTATAGAACTGTAGAAAAATTCTAATATATCATACATTCTAACTAATAGTTTGTACGATTTTTTTTAAAACGAAAATTTCTTAATTAATAAATTTATTATTATTTGTGTATTTTATGGTTTTTTTACATTTTTGTAGTGACATTGTAAAAATCCTATTAAAAAAAAAATAATTGTTAGAAAAATTTTCCCTTTATAACCTTCAAAACAAACACCATCAAACTATATTATCTAAAGTTAAATTTATCAATATAAATTTTTATAAACAGTGTTTGACAATAAAATTTTTAAATTAATATTAACACTATACTTACTGAAGGTGCAGTCCCATGTCGGCAGAAAACGTCGGCGTAAAACAGAAACTGATGAGAGTGAAAGAGACAGACAGATATGCCTATCTCTCTCACTCTCATGAGATTCTGCTTTACGCCGACGTTTTCTGCCGACATGAGACGGCACCTTCAAAATAACTGAATAGCGCGCATGCACAGCATGTCGTGGACTCCTATCTTTCAGTTACGCTTCTTTTCATTTGCATAGTCTATTTTGCTCGCAGATACGGTAAACTATTTCTCAAAAATTAACTACTTTGCGCTATCAATTTTTCTTTTTCTCATACATATACACTCGAGTCTTCCAAATGTCAAGAAATTTTTGCCAGAGGTTCTCCCAAATGTCAAGAAATTCTTTATCTCTATAGTCACATGAATTGCGCATGCGTATTGTGTATAATATAATATTTTTTAGCATTTTAAATTGCGCGCGAATAGCAACCAATCAGAAGCCGAACGCAACGCGTTCCATTCAAATTCCCAACCAATCAAAATCATTGACGTTGACACTTCAAGTGTCAGAATGTACACATACCAAAACAAAACCACAGCTGCTCATACGGATTAACGCACACACGCTCACAGTCGCCATCTTTTTTCCGATTTCAGCAGATTCTATTTTTCTAGGGACCCTACATCGAATCCCAATATCAAACACATGGAGAATAGACATAAGGAGACCAAAGTAATGTAACTCAAAATAAGAAAATTTTTCGGGAAGTACACACGCCTGAACTTCCCGTGTGTGGCGCTATACATGTACAAAAATAGCCGCCCCCCGGTAAGAAGACTTACATTGAAAGGTATTGAAAATTGTCAATTCCTAACAATACCTTTTTTGTCCTTCATTTCTAATTGCTGATTAGACGTCGAGAAAAATAAGGTTTCAATATTTTTCAATGACACTTGGAGCTTCCGAAAATAACCTCAAATAAATAAAGAATGGAATTTTTGCTTAATGCATTAGAATATGCTCCAAAGGCATGAAAATTGCAAATTCTATTAGAAATGTGCACAACAATACGTTATTTTATCGTAAAACACTCGCTTTGTTTAAATTCTATCCATCTGAGAAATATAAAATCGTGAAAAAAAATTTTTTTAATTATTTTGTACCAATACTATACGAGTGGAAATCAATCCCGACAACGAAAAATGACTAATACTGAGTTCTTAAAAGATTTTTACTTCATAATTATTCAAAAAACGGTGAATAAAAATATCTAAAAGTGCAAACTTATAAGGGATCCATACAAAATTTTGTGTTTCAAAGTTGCATTGTGGTTTCCAAAAGTATTCACAAAAATCTTTTCGTCAATGGGTACTGAAAGGGATACAATTTAAGACATAATTTGCACTATTGGAGAGATTAAAACACGAAGACAAAAAAGGGATTGAAAAGAATTTTCTAACTGGCACGTCGTCATTGGAAACATGAAATTTTTCAATACCTTTTAATGTAAGCCTTCTTACCGGGCCATTTTAAAATGACAATAATGTAACCACAAATTTGCTCAAATCAATAATTATTCAATATTATTTATGAAATTTATTGGGCAATGTATTAAATAATAATTAATTTAAAGGCATAATTTTCTGCGCAAGTATAAATTTGGTCAAACATTTTTTGAAAGTCGTACGAAACTTTTGATTTGCATTTAAAATAAATCATTTAAAATAAATAATCATTTTACGAATCTTGTTTATCATTTAAAATACACGAAATTTCAATAAGAGTATTTTACTTACTATTTCGATATTGCACTTTCTCTTCATAAATGCGATCTATTTAACAGAATCTACATAATATAATTTAATTACACAAAAGCAGCCCTGTGCATCTTGAATAAAAATGACGAAATAAATAAAAATTGAATAAAAATAACGCCCCGTTAGTGTCACGAGTTGGTTAGTTCTCATTCTCTCCAGCGTGGCGCTGATTGACATATGACTCCTGGTTTTTCCGTTGCAAGCAATGGGATTCAATTAGTTTTTTAAAGTTTTTAGGTAAAAAAAAAAGGATTTTTACACATAAAAACTTATTGATATTAAAGCAATATTAATAATACAATATTTTAAAATAATTTTGCTAAAGGTTTATAAATATTATAAAGGAAAAATGTGATTAAAAAAGCTTAGCAGATTAAATTAATCTTAGATATAAATTTAAATAAGAAGTTAAATAAGCTGAAAGCAGATTAATTTTGTCACAAAATAGTAAAAAATATAATAAAGAGGATTTCCTAGACAATTATTAATTATATATATATATATATATTTATTTATTTATTTTAATTTTATGTAAGTTATTTATATTTTATATAAGTTATTTAATGAGCAACAAATAAGACATCTATTAAGAGAAATAAATATTTTATTTATTTAAATAATATTCACAGATTATTATAACAGTTAATCAAATGCTGATAAGTATATAAAATTAAAAAAAAAAATTAATACACATATAATTAATAATTGTCTAGGACATCCTCTTTTTATTATATTGTTTACTATTTTGTGACGAAACTAATTTTAACTTTCAGCTTATTTAACTTTTTATCTAAATTTAAATCTAAGATTAATGTAATCTGTTAAGCCATAATCACAATAGTTTTTATTCACATTTTCCCTTTATAATATTTATAAACCTTTAGCAAAATTATTTTTAAATATTGTATTATTAATATTGTTTTAGTATCAATAAGTTTTTATGCCTAAAAATCCTTTTTTTTACCTAAAAACTTTAAAAAACTAATTGAGTCCCATTGCTTGCTATGGAAAAATCGGGAGTGATATGTCAATCAGCGCCACGCTGGAGAGAATTGGAACTAACCACCTCGTAACACTAACGGGGATAAGTTTTAGTTTTTAAATATGGAGAGATGCACAGGGCTGCACAAAAGACACAAAATTTGTGGTTTAATTATTTGATATTATTGTTTATTGTCATTTTCAAATGGGCGGCCATTTTTATACATTTTTTTCATTAGGATGCGATGGAGCATTATCCAAAAACAAAATTGCTTTCCTTGGTAGTTTCAATTTTTTTAAATGTTTCTCCACTTTTGATACGAATTCTTCATGAAACCATGTTTTAAAAAGCTCTGAATTCATCCATGCGCTTTTTTGATTTTTATAATAAACTGGCATCGCCGCTGGGGAAACTTGTTCGAATGCTCGAGCTTTGGCAGATTTTCCAATCATCATGAGGGGCAGTTTATGGCTTCCAGAAGCGTTACTACATGTTATTCTTTCTTTGCTTCGCTTATAACCTGGGGCTGATACTTGTTCTTGTGATGTCAAAGTCTTACTTGGCAACATTTTATAATTAAGGCCAGTCTCATCACAATTGTAGATCTGTTCCAAATTATATTCGCCATCTTTTATTTCTTGGTTGATCTGATCTTTAAATTTAGATACAGTAGAATTATCTGCAGATAATTCTTCCCCGCAAATGTTAAGCTGACACACACCATGTCTTTTTTTCCATCTGTTTAACCAGCGATTACTTGCTGTAAAAAGTTTCGTTTCTTCAGGGGAAAGAAAGTGAAGTGCAAGTGCTTTTGCTTGAAGAATCGATCCAGAAATTGAAGCCCCTTTATCTCGCTGTCGAGATAAAAGTAAACCATAAAAATAAAGCATCTCCCAATTTTCCATAGTCGCTGGTCTTCATTGTTTTTCGATTAGTAGGTGCGAAAGATTTTTGCAGCTTCCATGCTTCTAATTCAGCACGATTGCGCTTCCAATCACCTACAGTGAATTCCCCAACTCCATATTCTTTTGCGATCTTCTTCAAAGACTCGCCCTTGTCTATACGTTTTAAGGCTTCACACTTTTTTTGAAGAGAGACAACAATTCTCTTCCGTTTTGAAGCAGGCATGACGCTTTTCAATGACTCTTCTCTGAAAACATACAACCAACCCAATAAGAAGGGAAGAATACAGGAATGACGAGATCCCTACTGGAAGTAAAGAGATAGAAATCCTATCTCTATCCTATCTCCTTCTATCTCTAAGATAGAAAGGGATAAAGATCGTTTATCTCTTTCTGTCTCTTGCCTATCCCCCCTATCTCTTTCTATCTCCGTATCAATCCACATCCACGCTTATTTCTTTGAATCTCCTCATTTCTATCCCTCCATCTCTTGTCTATCTCCGCCTATCTCTTTCTATCTCCATCTCAATCCACATCAACACCTATCTCTTTCAATCTCCACTTCTCTATCTCCTTCAATCTGCACGTCTCTATCTCTTTCTATCTTTTATCCATCCTCATCTATCTCTTTCTATCTCCTTGCCAATCGCCGATCTCTCTTATATCTTTTAATCCCTACTTCTCTACCTCTTTCTATCTCTGTATATACGTGTCTATCCCTTTCTCTCTTCTTGTCAATCTTAATTCGCTTTTATCTCTTTTAATCTTCAGTTTCCTATCCCTTTCTATCTCCATTTCAATCCACGTTCACGCTTATCTTTTTGAATCTCCTCTTTTCTATCCCTTTTTATCTCTTGTCTATCTTCGCCTATCTCTTTCTATCTCCATCTCAATCCACACCAACGCCTATCTCTTTCAATTCCCGCTTCTCTATCTCTTTCTATCTTTTGTCCATCCCCATCTATCTCTTTCTATCTCTTTGTCAATCACCGTTTTCACCTATCCCTTTCAATCCTTACTTCTCTATCTCATTCTATCTCTGTATATATCTGTTTATCCTTTTCTATCTCCATTTCAATCCACATCCACGCCTATCACTTTCAATCGCCACATCTATATTCCTTCCTATTTTTTGCATATTCTAGTCTATCCCGTTCCGTCTCTTTGTCAATCTCAATTCGCTCTTATCTCTGTCAATCCCCACTTCTTTATTCCTTTCTATCTCTCCCCTATTAACACCTATACCTTTCTTTCTTCTTGTCAATCAAAATTCGCTCCAATCTTTTTTAATCCCACTTTTTTGTCCCTTTCAATCTCTCACCTATCCTCATCTATATCTTTCTATTTCCTTGTCAATCGAAATTTACTGCTATGTGTTTCAATCCCCTGATTTCTGTCCCAGCCTATTTTTAGAAGTAGCTGACATTAAAATAGATAGGATAGACAAAGGATAGAAACAGATAGAGAAGTGGAGATTGAAAGAAATAGGCGTTCAAATATCTCTAGTCTATCTCCGCCTATCTCTCTATCTCCATCTCAATACACTTCAACGCCTATCTCTTTATATTTCCATCTCGATACACAACAACGCCTATCTCTTTTTATCTCCAAATTGAGATGGAGATAAAAAGAGATAGGCGTTGTTGTGTATTGAAATGGAAATATAAAGAGATAGGCCTTAATGTGTATTGAGATGGAGATAGAAAGAGATAGGCGGAGATAGGCAAAAGATAAAAAGGGATAGAAAAGAGGGGATTCAAAGAGATACAGTCTGTTCAACAAGAGCGTGTGGTCTGTATTTTTAAAACTAATAGAGATATTTGAACGATTTTTTTTTTAAATTAAAGTACTTTCAAAGTTCTAATACGCAATCACTTAGTAAATGGTCCAGTCTCCATCGTTGTCCAGAATGGCCTGGCACCTTCTTGGCATACTTTCAACTAATTTTTTGGCATAGTTCGTTGGTAAATCTAGCCATAACTTTTTAATTCTTTGTGACAGCTGTTTTAGGGTGAAGACACGTTTTCCGGCAAGTTTCCTCTTCAAGATACTCCAGACATTCTCGATTGGATTTGCATCTGGGGACTGTGATGGACAGTCCAAGGTCGTGATGTCATTTTCCTCTTTCCAAGCGCTGCAGAAACAGCTTCGATGTTTTGGGTCGTTATCCTCTTGCAAGATCCAATCGGCATTATCGGCTCCAAAAATCTTTTTAGCAGACCTTAGAAGACCACGTTGGTATATCTGCAACATTTTCTGAGCGTTGAGGTTCTCTGTGAAGATCTCCCAACATCCAAAACCGCGCTCAGAAAAGCATCCCCAAACATGAACCTTCACTGGGAGTTTAATGGTCCGCTGGAGAAATCTACTGCCAGCCGTAGACCAGGCATACTTAATGGGAACCCATGCCCAGAACGACGCTTCGTCAGAAAAAATAACGTTCGACTAGTCCCGGTCGAGATTTGCAGCAGCCCATGCCTTCCGTTTTTCGATATGGGTTTCTGAGAGTAGGGGCTTTTACCTCGTGCTACGGTACTGCATCTTCGATTCGGCCAATCGCTGTCGTATGATGTTGATACGAATGTGTACTTCCTTTTTGGCTAGTATAGCTTTGGCATCTCGCAAACCGAGAGTGGGGGTACGCTTGAATAGCTGCACGATCGCTTTGTCCTCTTTGTTGGTTGTTGCACGCATTTTTCCTCTTTCAGGAAGATCGTCAACAGTTCCACTGACTTTATACCGCTCAACCCACTTCATAATGAACGACTGTGACTTTTTTAAGTATTTAGCAGCCGCTGCGACGGACATTTTTGGTCCTTTTGGATAGGAACACAAGAAGACGACTTCAAAACGTTTAGCGTAAACAGAACTCATTTTCGTTCGCGTGCGTTCTCTCGGACGGTTCTAGCGATACTGAAGCGGTATCATAAACAGACCACACGCTCTTGTTGAACAGACTGTAAGCGTGGATTAGTGATATTGGTTTTTACCATATAATTCCTAAATCCGTCGCTAGCTCAGTGGACTAAGCGTTGGACAGCAAACTCGATGCGCGCGGGTTCGCGTCCCTTTAGATGTGGATTTTTCAGCGTTATATACATTAGAGGTATGATTAGAATAATATGTATGTACAAAATATTGTAGTTATAAAATTATTATGTATGAAGTAAAAATATAGAAAAGAATAGAAATTTTTGGATAGAAAAGGATAGAGATTTTCCATCCCTCCTAAGTGTACATTTTGCATCCATGAAACGGTATCTTTTTCAATCTTTGTGTGTATCCATCGTTTTCACTAGGCTCTATCTTTTTCTATCCTTCCCAAAAAATTTGAATCTGTTCTATCCATTTTCTTTATCTTTTTTTATCTCTCAGTCTATCTCTTCAAAAAAAATTTGAATATCTTTCTATCTCTTATTTGCAATCTTTTTCTATCCTTAGTTATAAACTTATTAATTATTAAATTTTAAACATGCATAATAATATTTTAAATACAATATTTTATACATAAATATTATTTTAATCCTACCGCTAACGCATGTAACACTGAAAAATCCGCATCTATGGGGACGCGAACCCATGCGCATAGAGTTCGCTGTTCATTCATCCAAAAGAGCTCTACCCCAATCTATCCCTTTTGTATCTAACTCTATCTTTTTCAATCTCTTTGTTAAATTCATAACTTATATCTTCAATCTCATTTATTTCGCGGCTATCCATCTCTATCCCTTTCAATCTCTGTCAGTATAATCACTAACCTATATTGAAATGGATAGACTTGATAGTATACTTAAAAAGCGATAGAGAAGGATTGAAATTATTATACGCGAATAGATGTGGATATAAAGGTATGGACTGAAAAGGATAGACTTCCTAGTAGATTGTAAAAGGAGTAGAAAAGGATTGAGATTATTATATTAAGGATAGACACGGATAGAAATGTAGTGATTGAAAAGGATACACTTAAAATACACTTAAAAAAGAGATAGGAAAGCATTGAAAAGACTATACAAGGGTAGAAATGGATTGAATGGTAAAGATTGAAATGGATAGACTTGATAGTATACTTCAAGAAAGATAGTGAGGGATTATTATTATTATACGTGGATAGATGTGGATATAAAGATATGGATTGAAAAGGATAAACTTCCTAGTAGATCGTAAAAATGATAGAAAAGGATTGAAATGACTCGATTAGGATACATATGGATAGAAACATAGTGATTGAAAAGGATACACTTGGTAATACAATTCAAGAGAGACAGGAAAGGATTGAAATGACTATACAAGGATAGATAAAGAGAGAAAGATAAATATTGAAATTGATAGACTTGATAGTATGCTACAGAAAAGGATAGAAAAAAATTGAGATGATTATATTAAGGAAAGACATGGATAGAAATGTAGTGATTGAAAAGGATAGGCTTGGTAATATACTTCAAGAGAGATAGGAAAGGAATGAAAAGATTATACAAGGATAGATATGGATAGATTAGTAGAGATTGAAAAGGATAAGCCTGTAAAAGGGATAGGTAAGGATTAAAATGATTGGACCAGGGATAGACATGGATAAGAAAGTAGGGATTGAAAAACAGGGTGTCCAGCGTATGGGAAAACCGTGAAGTGTGAATTGTACGGGAATTTTATTTGTGCGGGAAATGTACGGGAATTTTTATTTGAAGCGGGATTTTTTTATGTCCCTTGAATGAGTTAATTATGTATAGACAGAATTTTTTGTGTCTTTATTCATTTTCAAATATTGCGCGCCATTAAACTACCTATGCGTGCCTATGCGGTTAATAGAGAAACAAAAATTCGATTTTTAGAATCGAAGAATCAATGTTTCGATCTATTGCAATGTTCAATACATTTCTAGGTCTGATATATGTATAATGTATTTGTACGGGAATTTTATCACGCGTCTTCGCTGGACACCCTGACGAAGAGACTTTCTTTTTCAATAAATGATAAACTAGCTGTGAAGCTGTATCAACTTTTGTGCTCATTCAATGAGCACTTTGCTTCCTGTAAGCAAATAT
>CAJFCO010017957.1:0-13571 GCA_904066015.1 Synergus gifuensis | reverse complement strand
TTTTGAAAACTGTTCAAAATTCCCTAAAATTCCACAAAATCTTCAGATAATCATAAAAATCTCGTGAAATCCTTTATTCTTAAAAGCTTTTTAAAATCCTTTAAAATTCCACAAGGAACTTTAAAATTCCTTAAAATTCTTTAAATTCTCTAAAATTCATTAAAAATCTCTTAAAATTTCATGAAGTCCTTTTAAAATTCAACTAAATCTTTTAAATTTTATACAAATCTCTTGTAATCACTTAAAATTCCCAGAAACCGCTTTAAAATTTTTTTAATTACTGAAAATCTCTTGAAATCTTTAGAAACCTAGAGAATCTCAGAGAATACCTGGAAATTATTTATAATCCTTCGAAATCTTTGGATAGTTTCTAAAATTTGTTAAATAAATTATAAAAGTTATATATGTAATACGACAAAAATAACATAGTTAACGTAAATGTCAATTTCTATTTTCCCTGACAAGTACTCGCATTTTCCTGACATTTCCCTGACTTCCCTGACATGTGGCCACCCTGAGGACGCTTCTATGTGATTGTACAAACCTAGTCAAAATTTTTGACCAATGGTTAGGAGAGAACATGTGGTATCTTACATCCATCTGATAATAAGCTTCTGAAAGTTTTTGTCGCGAGACAACTAACTTAAATAATTCTAACTTGTTGAAATTCTAGAACATTTTCTTATTCTTTGGAAAAATGAACTTTAATTACACGAGAGTAGACAACGCATGACGACAAAAAGTCCTAGAAACGATTGAAATGAATTTTAAGCGTGACTTCTTTCAGAAATTCTTTTTAGGATGTGAATACATCTAATGATTGCAAAAAACAGTGGTTTGGACAACTTTTTTTTTAATTTAATTTTTTGAAATGTCTCCTTTGTATAGAAAATCACCCATATATTTCAGACAATTATCTATCATATTCTTGAATAATGAGTTCCATAACGTTTATGGCCGATTTCTTCACGTCCGGATAAAATTTATCTTGTAGATAAACCCTGAATCCACCAATCAGAAATGGTTAAATAGGGTTTATCTGCAAGATAAATTTTATCCGGAGGTGAAGAAATCGGCCATTAGTCGACTTTCTAACATATCCACGAGTATTACACAAAGTTGATGACTTTTCAAGCAATACATTTTTTCCGTGTAGAAGCTTAGATTTCAGAAGTTTCGATTGAATAATTTAATTTATAGTGCAATGAGAATACCTAAAATGAAACATGTTTCAGGGTTGGAAGTACGAAACGGGAAAGGACAACACTACAACACAATACATTATCAATAAAAATTTTGTATGCGCTTACTTTGCAAATCCTTTTTAATATTTCATAAAATAAATTATTAGTCAAATTTTCACTGAAATCAAATATATCTGAAATATCCTCAATAAGAAGACAATTTGCAGATTCAATCCCTAAATTTGAATTTATTACATTGATTGTATAATATTTAACTAAAAGCCATTCATAAATTACATTGTTTGGAGACGAGAACAATTGAAATTTATATGATTAGATTAGTTAAGGAGTGAAGAAACAGAAGAAAACATGATATATTTTATAAATAGCTCCTTACCAATTTCATAATTATTGATTTAATATTTTGAAATTGCATTAAAAATTATTATGCCCTAACAAACAAGAAGCAAAACACACGCAATTGATAATGCTAGTTATTCTATAATTTAAATCACAATAATTTTTCATACGATTCAACTTTATCAACTGAAGAAAATTCAAAATAGTGACAAATTCCTAAAATAGGTGAAAAAAAGTGAATAAATGACGACCTGTAAAAACTGCAATAAATTAATTAGTTAAGAATAGAATTTCGTTTGCTTACTTGGCTTTTGCGTGAGTCAATATATGCGACTTCAAGTTTGTAGACTGAGCGAATTTTTTACTACATCCATCAAATGGACAAACGTAAGGCCTATCCCCAGTGTGTATTCTAACATGGGTACGGAGATTAAAGTCTAAACTGAACCTTTTGCCACATCCCTCAAATGTGCATTGAAAAGGTTTTTCTCCCGTGTGCACTAACTGGTGTCTTTTAAGTTTGGAACTCTCAACAAAGGCTTTTCCACATTCTGCACAAACGTGAACTCGCGGTCCATGCGTGTGTAAATGTTTGCGCATCGCACTATTATCTCGGAACATTTTTGTGCACCCTTTGTGCGGACAAGCAATAGTACGTTCTACTCCATCCATCATTTGTTGCTTGCGAATTTTTAACTTGTGACCAGGCCGTGCAAATTCTGCTAATTGCTTCGGATCTGAAAGATCAAGGCCTGGCATTCCATCGGAGACTGAACTTCCTGAGTGATTGTATTTGCTTGTATTTTTCCCAGACATGTATTCTGTGTAGTCAGGATCAGGTTCCGGGTTGGATCCTTCGTCTGTAAAAATTAATAGATTAAAATTAGTAACTAATAATAAATTAATCAAAAATAGCCTATCTTAAAAAACAGATGTTACTAATATATTGAACACATTTTTATCGAAAACCTAATTGGTTTAGAAACTGCGCGAATATGTGTCAATAGTTGAATACATATACCGAATTTGAAAACTATCTTCAGATATTATTTTCGTTGTCAAAACGATTACTAATAAAAAGGTTATATAAAGATAGAAAATAATTTAAAGTACCTAATAAAAATAATTATTTTGATGTGAACAATAAATTAATAGTGAAGAAAAAAAATATTTCAAGATATACAGGGTGCCGGTACTGGGTGATAGAGAACAAAAAAAAGAAACAGAAAAGTTCTCTGGCAAAATTTGATCTGGGTCTTAGTTTGGGCAAAATAAAGCTTCAAGGTTGGGCATAATGAACTAATCGGAAGCGAGATTTAGCAACCACTTGTTTGTCTCATAAGTGTTAAGATAGTGTGCGTGACGGCGATTCACTTCTCGCTTCTGATTGGTTCATTATGCCCAATTTTGAAGCTTTACTGTGCCGAAACTAAGGCCAAAATCAAATTTTGCCAGAGGACTTTTTAGTTTCTTTTTTTGTCCTCTATCACCTAATACCGGCACGTTCATAGGTGGTGGGACACCCTGTATAACTATAAGGTTAGTGAATATTATTATTCGAGAAATTAAAAAGATTACTTATAGTAAACTTTTCATGTGTTTTTTACAGTCTGTTCAACAAGAGCGTGTTCGCGATATTTCGAAAACTATTGGAGATATTTGAACGTTTTTTTTTTTTAATTAAATGAAGTTCAAAGGACTAATGCACGTTTATGATGCTGCTTCAGTATCGCTCGAACCGTCCGAGAGAACGCACGCGAGTGAAAATGAGTTCCGTTTACGCTAAACGATTTGAAGCCGTCTTCTTGTGTTACCATCCAAAAGGACCAAAAATGTCCGTCACAGCGGCTGCTAAATACTTGAGAAAGTCAAAATCGTTCATTGTGAAGTGGATTAAGCGGTATAAAGTTGATAAAACAGTCAACGTGGTCTTCTAAGGTCTGCTAAAAAGATGTTTAGAGCCGATAATGCCGATTGGATCTTGCAAGAGGATAACAACCCGAAACATCGAAGTCGTCTCTGCACCGCTTGGAAAGCGGAAAATGACATCACATCCTTGGACTGGCCATCACAGTCCCCAGATGCAAATCCAATCAAGAATGTCTGGAGAATTTTGAAGAGGAAGCTTGCCGGAAAGCGTGCATTCACCCTAAAACAGCTGTTGCAAAAAATCAAGAATATATGGCTAGATTTACCAATGGACTGCGCTGAAAGCATGCCGAAAAGGTGCCAGGCCATTCTGGACAACGATGGGGACTGGACCATTTATTAAGAAATTGCGCATTAGTCCATGTGCCTTTCTATGTTTCTTTTCTATATTCAATGCTCTAAACTCGAAGTTCGATATTCGATTCTTTTCAATTCGAGATTTTTCAAGTGTGTCTTTTTATAATAGGACTAGTGCAACTAGGCACTACTTGCCTTTCTATGTTCTTTTCTACATTCAATGCCTATGTTTTCTTAATACATGTGCCTTTCTATATTTTTTTTTCTATATTCAATGCTCTAAACTCGAAGTTCGATATTCGATTCTTTTCAAATCGAGATTTTTCATGGGTGCTTTTTTTACTATAGGATTATATGTATATGTATTCGTATATTTACAGATCAGTTACCATCAGAACTATAAGATTTTATGAGATCATAAAATAATTTTAAGAGATGTGACTATATATTTTGTGGAATTTTAAGTGATTTGAGAAACTTTTCAGAGATTTTTAGGAATTTTACAAAATTTCATTGGATGAGATTTCATGGAACCTTGAATAATGTTAAAGAATTTAAAAGGGTTTTTTGAATTTTATTGTAATTTTACGATATTTTATAGGATATTAAGTTATTTTAACGACTTTTGAATTTCAAAGGATTTACGATATTTCATTAGCTTTTCATTAATTTATAGGGATTTCATAAGATTTCATGAGATTTTAAGTAATTTTAAGAGTTATAACGATAGTTTGTGGAATTTAATGGAAATTTATGGAACATCAAGGAATATCAAGGAGTATTCAATTATTTTACGAAATTTAAAGGAATTTGAGAAGATGTGAAGGATGTCAAGGACATTTTAAGATATTGTATGGGATATTACGTAAGTTTAGGGACTTTTAAGAGATATTAAATTATTTTAAAGACTTTCAAGGGATTTTACGAGATTTCATTGGATTTTCAGGAATTTTAAGCGATTTCATGAAATCTCATGGAATTTTAAGTAATTTTCAGGGATTTTACGATATTTTATTGGATATTTTTTTCTGAGATTTAATATTTTATGGACAACAGATTTTAAGGTATTTACGAGATTTCATTGGATTTTTAGGAATCTAAGGAGATTTCGTGAAATTTCATGTGATTTTAAGTAACTTTGTGGGATTTGACGATATTTTTGGGGATTCTAAGTAATTTTAAGGGATTTTAAGGTATTTTATGATAATAAGAAATTTGAAGGAGTTTTATTTTCAGACATTTTAAGAGATTTGTTGATATTCACTGAATTTTCAAGTATTTTTAAGTATTTAACGAGATTTCATGAAATTTAGAATAATTTTAAGAGATTTAATGAGACTTCATGGGCTTTTGAATAATTTAAAGGAACCTAAATTTAAAGGATTTTATAGAATTTTAAGTAATTTTAAGGGATATAACAATAGATTGTGGAATTTTAAGGAATATCAAGGAATATGAAGTGAATTTATAAAATTTAAAGGAATTTCATCAGATTCTGAATTTTAATGGATTTCATGACATTTCATGGGAGTTTAAATAATTTTAAGGGATTTTACGATATTTTATGGGATATTAAGTAATTTAAAGGATTTTGAAGGTGCTCAAGGGATTTTAAGAAATTTCAGTTGATTTTCAGGAATTTTAATAGTTTTAATGAGATTTCATAGTATTTTGAGTAATTTTAAGTAATTTTAAGGGATATAACGATAGGTCGTGGAATTTTAAAGAATATCAAATAATGTTACGAAATTTAAAGGACTTTAACCATATTTTAAAGGATGTTAAAGTGATTTTAAGATATTGTACAGGATATTAAGTAATTTAAAAGACTTTTAAGGAATTCAAGGGATTTTACGAAATTTCATGGAATTTTAAATACTTGTAAGATATTTTACGATATTTTATGAGATATTAAGTTATTTTTTAAGGAATTTGAAGGGGTTTTACGAAATTCCATTGGATTGTCAGGAATTTTAATGGATTTCATGGCATTAAGTAATTTTCAGGATTTTGAAGGAAATTAAAGGGATTTTAAAGAATTTTACGAAACTTATGGAGATTTCTGAAATTAGTCAAGGGATTACAAGTTTCTATATTTCAAAAATTATAAATTTCTAAATTATTTTGTATACTAGCAAAAGGTGTGCAAAAACGAGAAAGTTATCGCACGCAGAGCGCGCGGATCATAATTGCTGGTAATTTATAAAAATATAAGTGTATTTGAAATTATATTATTAATTAGCTTTGCCCCACCCGCAGCTTTTCAATCAAACATATTTCATTTTAAATAATTTATTTGTTAACTTCATTGTTCGACTTTATGTAAGAAATACTATAAAAACTTCTTCAAATAATTTCAGGCTTCACAGCATAGAAAAAAATCTTAAAACATGAGAAAAATCGTGATTTTTTCACGAAAATAGGGTAATTCTTTTGAATTAAACTAATACAGGTACTATATTCCATTCAATTTGGAACTATTTTTTCTTTAAAAAGATTCATCATGCTCAACCAAATAAAAAAATTCATTGAGATTAATTTTTAAAATAAAACGAAATAGTTGGATTTTAAAACAAAAAACTAAATTTTCAATCGAATAGGTTACTTTTAAATTTAAAAAATGGATGTTTATCTATTTCAAAAGATATCAAGATTTACAAAAAAAAGCGTTTCATAATGTTTAACCAAATAAGAAAATATACAAATATTAAATTATTTCAAGATAATTTCATCAAAAAACGCTTTTGCATTAACAATAAACAAAATATGTTGGATCAAGAAAATTTCAATTTTTTGACCGAAAAGTTTTTGTTAGGTGATTCCTGAATTACAATTTTTTTTCGTATAAATCTGTACCGTACTGGGGCAGTACTGAACTACAGGGGCGGATTAGAGATTTACGGAGCCCAGGACTATAATGAATATGGGGCCCCCTTAAGGGCAGCAAAATATGATCATTTTATGAATATAAATAAAAACTATGTTGTTATTTTTATAATTTATTATCGCAAATATTGTTCCTTTGGTACTTGTATAATATTAAAAACTACAAATTATTATTTAATTAAAAATACTTTTCTCTGGATTTTGCACGATATGATATTTTTTTATTCGACCTCGCGGGGCCCCTTGGATGTGGGGGCCCGGGGCTATAGCCACTGCTAGCCCCCCCTTAATACGCCACTGCTGAAGTAGTACTGCGTCAGCGCTCGGCAAAAATGGCCCCAACACACGGTCGTATAAACAGGTCTAGAATCTCCGGCGGTGACGGCATTAGAGCGATGACTCGCGTTTTGTCCACGATTAGAGCTTCTCAACTAGCCACCAAAGGTAGAGCGCAACGATCGGAGGGTAGAGAGTTGGAACGAAACTAACCTAAAAGTGTGTTCGACTAGGTTATGTAAACCACAGTGATCACCGTGATGTAAACAAACCATATACCCTCCGATCGCTGCGCTCTACCCATTGGTGGCTAGTTGAGAAGCTCTAATCGTGGACAAAACGCGAGTCACCACCACTACCGGAGATTCTAGACCTGTTTATACAACCGTGCCCCAACAGGAGCCCCGTACTCTACTGCGCATGCGTCGCACTCGGTATCTGATTGGTTTGCACGTAGTTTAAAATGATAAAAAATATTATTTTTATTTTGTATTATAAATAATGGCGTTTTAAATTATAAAAATGTTTATTAACTAACTATTTGTCAACTAAACATTTTTGTAAGTTAAGATGCCATTATTTCTAATAAACAATAAAAATAATATTTTTTAGCATTTCAAACTGCACGCGAATAGCAACCAATCAGATGTCGAGTGCAACGCATGAACAGTAGAGTACGGGGCTCCAGTTGGGGCCACTAGGCAAAACTTCCTAAGTCGACTTCTAGCTAAAACTTGGACTCAGTACTGGGGGCCTGGGGCAGTACTGAACCAGTACCACGCCAACGTTCGGCTCGGCTCGGTACAATCGATCAGTACTGGCATTACTCCTTGTTTACTATTCACGTGATATAATGCCGTTCTAAAGGAGTTAGTACCAAAGTTTTCACCTTTTTTTTAAGAATTTTTTTTTCAAATTAAAATTTATATTACAGATACTAACTTTTCACACATGAATATAGATATAAAACACCATTACAAACAATTTTGTTTCCTCATAGAGGAAGCTTTGTAGTCGTGACAAAATCCATTTTCTAAAAAAAAGGTTTTTTTTTGATAAATTTTAATTGGAATATATCTAGTATGATGTCCTGAAAAATTGTCCGTGTGTGTGTGTGTGCCCTTTTTTTATTTCCAGCATATCTCTATAGAACGTGTGTATAGAATCGATTGACCTGTATGATTAATGCATTTAACTGAAAATTAAAGAAGTTATGGTTATTTATAATTTTCGTAAAATTCATTTTTGCACTATAACTTCTCAAATATTCAAAATTGAAAGCTGATGTAAGGAAAATAAAGGTTCCTTGTGTCGAGACGAATCGATTGACCTATATGACTAATGCATTTCATTAAAAAATAAGGATGTTATGGTTAATTGTTTTTTCAAAAATTAATTTTTCAACTATAACTTTTCAAATAATCAAAATATTGACTTGACGTAAGGAGAATAAATGTTCCTTGCATCGAGACGAATCGATTGATCTATACTGTTATTTCATTTCATTGAAAAATAACAGTTATGGTTCTATTTAATTTTAAAAAATTAGTTTTTCAACTATAACTTCTCTCATATTCAAAATTCGAAGCTGACGTAAGGAAAATAAAGGTTTCTTGCGTCGAGACGAATCGATTGACCTATAAGATTAATGCATTTCATTGAAAAATAAGAAAGTTATGCTTTATTGTAATTTTCGAAAATGAATTTTTTGAATATAACTTCTCAAATAATCAAAATTTAATGCTGATGTAAAGAATACTTAATGCTTCCTCTATGAGGAAGCAAATCATATTTGCTTACAGGAAGCAAAGTGCTCATTGAATGAGCACAAAAGTTGATACAACTTCACAGCTAGTTTTTTTTATTTTTAATGATAAATCCGGCTGGTATGACTGTTTAAAGTTATCCATTTTAAAAATTGGTTGCCATGATTCAGAAAAAACTATTGGACCAATCGAGTTGAAGTTTTGATATGTTATTCTACACTTATGACTTCATCGCATGAACTAGAATCATAATTATTGATTAATATTTAACCGTTTTTTAAAACAATTTACGGTAAAAAAGAAAGATGAAAAATTTTCCAGTCCGGCATTTTGAATTTATTTTTTTCGGATTTCAACCATCCTAGTTCATGCGATAGCGACAAGTCTATTCTTTTAAATCTCATTAATTTTTGTGTTTCAGAGCCTCCAAACTTGAGATATCATGGCGACCAATTTTTAAAATGGTAACTTCAGGCAGCCATACCAGCCGGATTAATCATTTAAAAAAAACATTGTTTGTATTAGTGTTTTATATCCATATTCATATGTGAAAAGTTAGAATCTGTAATATAAATTTTAATTTGAAAAAATAATACTTAAAAAGGGTGAAAACTATGGTACTAACCCATTAAGGCCATGTAAGACTTACCCGATCCCTACCTTACCGACATTTTTTTATCTGCAACGTTACGTCTACATTTATTGAGATATCAAATTGAAAATTTCTAAAATTGAAGCTAAAGCATTAAGGTACGTTTATCTGGTCCTAAATATTGACGTTTATAAAACAAAAAAAATTTTTTCGAAAAATTTATTTTTACAAAAATTTAAGACCAGATAAACATACATTAGCATATTTTCTTTAATTTTAGAAATTTTCAATTTGATATTTCAATAAATGTACAAGGTTGCAGAGAAAAAAATGTCGGTAAGGCAGGGATCGGTTAAGTCTTACATGGCCTTAAGATCCGTCATAAGTACGACTTTTCCGCCTGAACGAATTTGATTAGTCAATTTAGTTGGTACGATAGATTTGCAATTAGGCGGAAGGCAGATGGAATTTCTGTTTAATACTAAAATGAGAATTTAGATATTTTTTTAAAATATCTCATTCTTGCTGTGAAAAATATTTTTACTTTGCATCTTAATGTTTGGAAACATTATATTTCTTTGTTGTTTTTGGAAAAATGAAGGAGGAACATGCGCCAGGTAAAATCCAAGATTTTTGAATGCCCTTGTATATTAAAGTATGTTAAAGTTATATTAATTCCGCGTCATCTTGCAAAATTTTAGAATTTTTTATCGTTTGGTATGGAGAATAAGGTAGTGGACCCGATACTCGTACACTTAACGGCTTAGTGTCAACTCTTGTCCATTTCAAAGCATTTTTGAAGTATTTAAATTTGAAAAAACATATGAAGCTATTTTTGATTGTAAATATAAACATTCTTTAAGCTATTTCAACAAGGAAGTATGGATTTTTTAAACCTTAACTTAAAAAAAAAATATATTTAAAGATTGACTTATAAGGAGTAGTAGTCGAACGCTAATTTGCCCCTGGGAGCAGTTGTCGAACAGACAGGGACCCAGTAGTCGAACAGTGCGATCTGAAGCAGTTTGAGGTTAGGGACTTACTTACAAAATGTGATTAAAATACTTATAAACAATTTAATAAGTAAATATGAGGTGTGAGATACATTGGAAATAAATACCATTTATTTAAATGACTATTAAAATATGGTACGCGTAATAACTTATAAAAGTCATCTAAGTAAATAAAATTAAACAACAAAAATCAAACATTTAAGGAAAATCAACATTTTATACCATTTTAACTACCAAATTATGCAACAATTCTTCAAAATTTCAAGTTAAAATAAAATTTTATCTTTCTGAGTTTTATTCAAAGGTTTCTTTGTAGAAGTAAGTGAGTTTTTAATTGTTTTGTTTTTGGCTTTAATTGTGTTTTAATTGTTTTTTTTGGCTTTGTTTTTTCTGAAAAAAATCAATGAAAATCTATAAGTGTTCGGGTATTAGGTTACCTAACGTAAAACGAGACGGTACACAAAAAACTAAAAAAAACAATAAAAATGTTGAATTACCATTTTTTCCTTAACCATATTGATTGTATGGTTTGATCTAAACATCTATTAGAATTAAAAAAAGGTGCACTACCAAGAAAATCACGACACAAATACTTCACTTTTTTAACTGTAGCCATAAGCTGCGAAGCAAAAACAGCTGGTTTCTCGAGTTGCCACGAACTTGTATTTTTTTCTAAACGATAGCGTCAGTTATTTATTTTTTTGATGTTTTTAGTAGTAACTTAAAATATTAAAGTATTTTTTAACTTTTTTTGTGAAAACGATAAAAATGTACATAATTTTCTAAAATGACATAACTCTAACAGTGTTCGACTATCGGGTACTGTTCGAGTATCGGGTCCACTACCTTATAAGCTTTTACATTAAAATTGTGTGCTATCGAATTAATCTGGCAGAATCACATAAACCGGAGATTTCTCTTCGAAAATCCAAGATTAATACTGAAAAAATTGATTACATTAAAGAATGAACCTTCTTTGTGTCGGCGAAGATAAAAAATTTGAATTTTACCAGCTATCAATATTTATAAATTAATTTTCAAGCTGAATACACCAGCTGTCAACAGAAAAAAAACCGAGAAAAATAATGAAACGCGGCAGCGATACATCTTGCAGTTACTTTGTAGCAGACGATATAGCAGACGATATAGCAGACGCTTTCAACAGGCTGCCAATAAAATCACGCTATTTCAAATACCACAACAGCTGACTACTACAAAATCAAGTTTCTTACATCGAACAAAAATTTACGTATTAAATAGTATTGATAGGAGTCTTTTCAAGAACACTCTAGTAAGGACACTCAACTCTGTTGGAGGGGGTAAGGCAGTCGTGAGCCCAAAAGTGTCGTCGGCGGTGGGGATGTAAAGAAGTAAAGACTGAATATTTTTCGACCTTCTCCTTCAGGAAAATAATCATTTTTCGAAAATATGGTACTCTGTGCTGGATGAATTTTTTTTGTAGACTTCAGGGTGTGGATTGTTATTAGTGATGGGAAAAGTATCGATAAATATCGATACATATCGATTATCCATCGTATCAACGATAATCGATACATTTTTCTCTTAACGATATATGGGTGATTCTCCACAAACAGGGCACTTTCGTGTCTCGGACCTCTAGTAACTAAAATAAGTGGTGTTTCTTTATAAAGCTTGGCTAACTTCTTCATTTTAGCACAATACAATACCTACATAAGAAAAAAATCAAGTCATATCATCGTATGTCTTAGAAAAATGTTCTCAAATACTCGAAAAATGCCTTTTTGGGATGTCTCCACATGTGCGGCGCCAAGTTTAGGGACGTGTATTTTTACATATTTTTTTACATAATTTTTTACATTTTACATAATTTTATATATAAAAAAAATTCATGAGAAATATTTAGATTTGTCTGATATATTCGTAGAGGAAAATGTAATTATACACGTGTCTCCCTAAATGTTTTCGATGGCTACGGTAACTGAATCTCTCATACTTTTCATCAAGTTCTGATTATTTTTGAGGTCTTATCTTTTCACAATATGTATCTAGAACAATAGCCACACTACTCATTCGTCGAAACGCCATTAAAAAAAATTAAGAACTTTTTTTGCAAAGAGCAAAAATGTCACAGAAAACGTGGCGTATTTTTATTAGTACCAAATACCGTACCTGATAAGAACTTTCATATTTCGTAATAAAAATCAATGAAAAGATGACAATTCTGTGTAGCACATAAAAAATAAGTTTTTGTCAGAAGAATTTATTGATTACTTTTGTTTTCAAAAAGTAAAAAGTAATTTTGTATGGTTTTCAGATACCGTAGCCATCGGATACCGTAACCTGCTTTTCGTTGTCAGGGACGAAACGGAGCTAGTCGAAGCCCTTTTCCAAATAATTTTATTGAAAATGAATTCAAATCGAGAATTAAAATTTTTCTACTTACAATTATTGCACACAGAAAATAAACCGATTAGAGGTTTAATAAATATAACAGAAATAAACATTTAATAATTAATAATTTTGTTCGTTCTACGGCCCTGAATTTCTTCAGAGATTCTGTTTACACCGGTTTTCGGTCAACTTGCTGTCAAGCATAGTTTCGTGTTCGTGTTATTTGTATCATTTGTTGTTGCATTTATGGACTTAGATTGAAAACGTTTTATAATTAAACCTGAAGCCTGAAATAAACTTCAAATTAATCAGAATGGCGCGCTATAAAAGTAAACCATCTGAGTCTCAGAATGTTAATGATAAACAAAAATTGGCAAAAGCAGATGTGCAGAAACATAGCCTTAAAAAAATTTTTTTTTAAATTAAAATTACAAAATTAAAATTAAAATTAAAAAAAAAAAATTATTTCAAATTTGAAAAAAAAATTAAATTTTGGAAAAACTGCATTTTTTAAGCAAAAATATTCTTCCATGCCATGTTACGTTTAATATCACGCGGAAAATCAAAAATTGAAAACGGTTTTATGTGCTACAGGTCCTTTAAATGAGAATTAAGCGTAAATATTTATAGGGCGCCTTTCTTTAAGGCCAATAAACCTAAACATTATGAAAAGAAATAAATTTGAATAATTTTTTCAAAAAAGTTGCTCTTGTTAAAAGTGCCCTGTTTTTGGAGAATCACTCTTATATCGATATTTTGTGTGTTTTTTTATTGTGTTTTAATCTGCCTTTATTTTCCAAGTAATTTTAATTTTCAAAACTTTGAAGCAAGGTCAGATCAGTGTTCCCAATATTATTTTTATTACTTATTATAAATAATGGTATTGCAACTAATA
>CAJFCO010017955.1:28978-69076 GCA_904066015.1 Synergus gifuensis | reverse complement strand
AATAATAATAATAATAATAATTATTATTATTATTATTATTATTATGCATTAATATCTGCACCAAAAACTTCAAAATTACGTGCGAAAAATATACTTCCAGTATTTTATTATTTTAATACGATATTCTTCATTTTATAAATATTTATACCTATAAAAAGAAGAATATTGTTTTAAAATAAGAAAATACAAGGAATATATTTTTCATACGTCATTTTGAAATTTTTTGTGCAAATATTAATGTATAATAATAATAATAATAATAATAATTATTATTATTATTATTATTATTATTATTATTATTATTATTATTATTAATGCCAGTGTAGGGCCTGGAGCATCAATGTAGGGTCTGCATCGTTAATGTAAGGTAGGGCCTAGAGCATCAATCTAGGGTCTGTAGCATTAATGTAGGTAGGGCTTGGAGCACCAATGTAGGTTTAAATGTATTCGTTCTAGGCCCTACTTTGACGCTAAACGTGTAAACCGGAAGATTTCGGACGTTTTTAGCGTCAAAGTAGGGTCTAAATTCAATTGAAATCGTTACTTATTAAAACCTACTTTACAGCTCCAGCGCCTACTTAAGTTAGCAGTTACAGGTTCAAGGTAGGGCCTAAATTTCGACTCGGGTATTGAAGGATTAAAAAGAAATTTTTAAGCGTTTTGACGACTGAATTAAAAAATCATTGAAAAATAGCTTATTTTAAAGTGTCTCTGAAACTTTTTTTTTGTTCTTTTGTTTTTAACTTTTTGAGGGTTTTATCGATTGATTTGAAATTCACACCAGGGCTGCGTTCGTAAGTTCACTTCACTCTCACCTTAAGGCTAGAGCACAATGGAGAACTAAACCTATTACCTAAGGTTCTGTCCTTTTCTATCATATGGCCCTATCTCTTTTGCGGTCACATGACAAGAAAGATGGAGCAATACGATAGAAAAGGATAGACCCATCATTAGGTTTAGGGAATAGGCTTAGTTCTCCATTGTGCTCTAGCCCTTAGCTCACTCTCACCTCGCCTCACCAACCTTCAATTTTTTGTTTAAATTCAAGGCGCCTTTTAATTTTGACTTTTCAAAATATACCGATGACATTCGAAGACACGTGGTTAAGTGAAAAAGTGGTTAGGTTTATCTATTTATTTTATCTATTGAAGAAAAGTTTTCTCAAGGTTAGTTAAAATAATTTTAATTTATTTATAATGTTTTTAAGAAATATTAAAAAACTGTTTAAAGGCATGTGTTACTTACCGCTCAATCATTGCTCAAACATCGTCAATTATCAATGATGTAAAATCTTTTGAAATTCCTCAATAAAATTCTCTGAAAAATGTTAAAGTCCTTTAACTTTCATAAGACATTTTAAAGGTCATAAAAATCTCTTGAAATCTCGTAATTATTAATAATTATTAACAATTATGTTGACTATAATTTTTTTAAAAATGTAAAACTTGAATAAGAAAAAAAACCGATTTCTCTAAACTTGCTCATGTGGTAAGTAACATATGCCCTTAAACAGTTTTTTAATATTTCTTAAAAACATAATAAATAATTTAAAATTATTTTAATTAACCTTGAGAAAACTTTTCTTCAATAGATAAAATAAATAGATAAACCTAACCACTTTTTCACTTAACCACGTGTCTTCGAATGTCATCGGTATATTTTGAAAAGTCAAAATTAAAAGGCGCCGTGAATTTAGACAAAAAATTGATGGTTGGTGAGGCGAGGTGAGAGTGAAGTGAACTTACGAAATCGCAACCCAGATCTTCTGCTTTCCAAGACCTTTCGAGTAATCTTTGTCAAATATATGTGCCACGTACCGTCTTGCTACTACCAGCACTCAAATTTGTATAACTCCATTTTTGAACATAAAATAATTTTTAACTTTTTTGCCTATATTTTTTTCAGGAAGCTGAAAACCAGAATTTGGTCTAGAGAGTTACATAGCTCTGAGAAAAACTTAAAAAATTTGTATTTGACAAATTGATGTGCCATCAAAAATGAACGAGCTTCACTTCAAAATATCTGAATGTATACCTGTGTAACTTTTTTTCAAAATGCGATTTTGCCGTTGGCACAACCACAATATTATTTTATACGCTTCAGAACATACTGTAATTTATTAATCTCCATCGTAGTGTTCTATCAAAATCCTCACCTGAAACTATGGGTATTTCGTACACAATGAAGGGTTAGTTATACAGGGTGTCAAAAAAGTTTCCGGAACGGTTGAAAATATCTTCAGGGAAGATAATTTTTATGGATGTGAAGGTCATTATTGAAGTAATTTTTAATAAGGAATTCAATGATGACCTTTATTTTGACCTTGAAGATGATCTTCAAGGTCAAATATTGTACCAGTGAATCTAAGATGTCCAGTGTATGTGTAAGATATTTTTATTGAACCAGTGAATATAAGATGTCATAGTGCCAGTGAATCTAAGATAAATCATTTCTTTTTGGCAAAAACCCGAATTTTCAGTTTTTCCCGTACAAATTTTTGAGGGTTGAAAAGAAATGAGTAACGCGAGAATTTTTCTCACTTATAGCCTACCAGAAACATGCCTGAAAAGATTTAATAAGTGTGCCTTAAAAAAAAAAAAATTCACTTTTGAAAAACATCAACGTTTTCGTGGATTTGCCCATATACCTCCTCACAGTAACTCAATTTGTGATTTCATTCCCATTCTAACATTTGAAAAAAAAAATGATAATTATAGACAGCGCGTCTCTGTCAACTAACTACCATAAAATGTCTTGAAGAATACGTCACAGTCTGCTCATTGTATTTATCTTTTTTGTCAACCTTTCATAATCCTGTTTCTTGATTTCAATCACAAATTAGTTTTGTGTCGCAATGAATGGCGAATTTCGTATTGGAATTGGAAAGCATATGAAGTTCAAATTTTTCGTATTTGACGAGTTTTTCTTTCAGTTTCGGTGATGTGCCTGAAATAATTGATATATACGAGTGCGTCTGACATTTAGTTTCTCTTTCTAGTGATTCGCTTGCTGTGTCTGCATTTGCTCCATTTCCGAAAATGGGATCCTCTCCATCCTCTCATCAAAGCTGGGATGAAATATCATTTTTATGGGACTCAAGACTACACAAGAACCTACATATGGTATTTGGTAAGTTGTCTCCATATCTCCCATAAAACCTTTTTCTAAAATATGGTAACAGATAACAGGGCCGTGATTAGAATCATTTTTAAAAATTTCCATTTTCACGGATTTCTATGTCCGTTTATCCAACGCCGTTAATGTGGGATAAAAGTGGAGTCATTGGGAACTGAATTTTTTTTTCAAATTAAAATTTATATTACAGATTTTAACTTTTCACACATGAATATGGACAAAACAATATTACAAAAAAAATTTTTTTTTTTAATGATAAATCTGGCTGGAATGGCTGCCGCAAGTTACCCATTTTAAAAACTGGTCGTCATGATATGTCAAGTTCGGAGGCTCGGAAACATAAAAATCAACGAGATTTATAAAGATTAGACTTGTCGCTATCGCATGAACCAGAATAGTTAAAATCCGAAAAAAAATAAATACAAAATGGCCGACTTGAAACTTTTTCATCTTTTTTTTAACCGTAAATTGTTTAAAAAAGGGGTTAAATACACTGGACAACAAAATATGACCTACGTCGGGTTGGGACGAGATATATCATTTCCATGGTAGTTTTCTGTGCTGAATCCAAATCTGACCTCCATTTTTTTCGTTGATCTCAAATTTTTGAGTTTTTTTGAGTTAAAAATTTTTTCGAAAAATCACAAATCGTGTGATAAAAGAGTGACAAAATTTTTTTCACTAAAAGCGATACATGCTTTCAATGCGCTTTTTAACGCAGAATCCATTGGTGTTTTTATTTTTTCGATAACTCATATAGTTTTTGAGATATTTTTAAAAAACCAAAAAAAAACACGAAAAAAAATGAATTTACAAAAATCCTTATATTTAAGTGAATAAATTTTATTTTTTAGTCTCTCAGGTCTCATTCTCTTCGTTTTTTGATGCAGAAAAAATTTTAAAAAAGTTTACAGTTCCAGCTGTAACGGTTCGGAAGTTACATGACAGAGAACTTGTCTCTTTCTATAGAGTTCCCAATTTGACGGTTTACAAGTACTCGAGACGAATCATTATACTTTTTCTAATATCTCATTGCAGTAATGTCTTTAATATTTGCAATATTTATCATATTTACAGAGCTTTGTGTGGACGAAAAGTGTTCATGGCGCATGCGCGTCTCCCCTCCACTTCACTCCCCTCCATTATCACACTACTCTTGTTCATATCGCCCTATTCGTTCTCCGCGCTATCTGATCTTCATCTGATCTTCATTCGATTCTAGATCTCTGTGAAGTCACAACATATGCTACCTTGCGCTAAGCTTTTATTCAAGCCTCAGTTTGCAACGATTGCAAAATGCAGAACAGCTGCAAAAATCATCCCGATAGCTTTTGCTACGTTTGCGGTATTTTCATCCCACTAAAAATGAGACAAAACATTTCTCCCACCATGCGAGAAGACTACGAAATATATTTTCAGATTAAACCCGATAATGGAGAAGAAAGTTGGATACCCAACAGCTGCTGTAAAACTTGTGCGAATAAATTATGGTCGGTACAACGAGGAGACTTTGAGAATCTTTTTAAATTTACTGCAGAGCACGAGATCAACATTATGATGTTAAAGTTTGGCCAGCCCGAAAGACGTTAGAACCAGGAAAAATGAACGTTGCTCGAAAACCATTGGTTGATCCTCAAAAAATATTATTACCACCATTACATGTAAAGCTCGGCATCGTAAAAAACTATCAAAGCAATGGATAAAAATAGAGAAGGTCATCGTTTCTTGAAAAGAAAATTCCCTAAACTTAGTGAAGCTAAAATCAAGGAAGGAGTTTTTCAAGGACCCCAAATCCGACAACTAATGTTGGATTGTGATTTTGAAACAATCTTGACGGACCTTGAGAGGAAAACTTGGTTTTCAGTAAAAGCAGTTATACAAAATTTCTTGGGGAACACAAAATCCAGAAACTACAAACACCTGATAAACACTATGCTGCAGAACTTCAAGGAAATGAAAGTGAACACGTCACTAAAGATTCACATTCTTCACTCGCACTTGGATTTCTTTCCAGAAAATTTAGGGGCAGTCAGTGATGAACACAGGGAACGGTTTCATCAAGAAATCGCTGCAATCGAAAAGAGATACCAAGGTAACTGGAGTGTGAACGCTTTAGCAGACTATTGCTGGAGGCTCATGACTGATGAACCAAATGCTCATCACCGTCAAGCATGCAAAAGAAAAAGTTTCTAGGGAGTATAAGTAGCAGCTTATAAATATATTTTTAAAATTTATTAATTATTATTATTATTCTTATTGAAAATATTAAAGACATTACTGCAATGAGATATTAGAAAAAGTACAATGATTCGTCTCGAGTACTTGTAAACCGTCAAATTGGGAACTCTATAGAAACAGACAAGTTCTCTGTCATGCAACTTCCGAACCGTTACAGCTGGAACTGTAAACTTTTTTTAAATTTTTTCTGCATCAAAAACAAAGAGAATGAGACCTGAGAGACTAAAAAATAAAATTTATTCACTTAAATGTAAGGATTTTTGTAAATTCATTTTTTTTCGTGTTTTTTTTTGGTTTTTTAAAAATGTCTCAAAAACTATATGAGATATCAAAAAAACAAGAACACCAATGGATTCTGCGTTAAAAAATGCATCGAAAGCATATATCGCTTTTCATGAAAAAAATTTTTTCACCCTTCTATCACACGATTTGTGATTTTTAGAAAAAATTTTTAACTCAAAAATTTGAGATCAACGAAAAAAACGGAGATCAGATTTGGATTCAGCACAGAAAACTACCATGGAAATGATATATCTCCTCCCAACCCGACATAGGTCATATTTTGCTGTCCAGTGATATTAATCAATAATTATGATGGTTCATGCGATGAAGACATATATAGAATAACTTATCCAAATTTCAGCCCAATCGATACAAAAGTTTTTTCTGAATCATGGCGATCAGGTTGAAAAACGTTGTTTCGAGAAAAACGCGTTTAAAGTTTTTGTTCTAAAATACAGAGTGATCCATTTTAATCTATAAATATTTTCTAAAATACTTTATTTATTTATTTCAAGGTCATTTGCTTCAAACGCGCGCCAAATGCACGTTCGGCGCTTTCGAGATGCTTACGTTGTTTTGCGTTTTTCGACCTGTTCTCGATATTTATGACCAAAATAACGATTAATCCAACAATTCTACATATATTTATTATAAGAATTTGCACTTTTTAGAAAATCGATTATTCAAAAATTTTCTTTGGTACTAATCCCTTAAAAGAGGACAACATACCACCAATGTAATGGTTACTAGTTCGCGTCATTGCGAAATTTTCTGGTTCAGATTGAATTGCTTGAATAGTCTGTGTGAAAATCATCAAATATGAACTTAAAAGAAATATCAAAAATTGGCGCTTGTGCCTATCAACACTACAAATGCCAATGCTAGGTGTTGTGACTCATTAAACGGAAAAAGATACAAAATAATTGAATGTGTTATAATAGCTTGGGCGGGGACTTAAATCCGTTTTGTAAAACTTTCCGGATTCACGAGAATTTTGTTTATTCCGGAATTACGTCCAATCCTTATTTCAGCAACAAAAGAAATACATTAGTTTATCCGTATTAATTCTATTACACTTATTTTTGAGGTTATGTTTGGTCAGTGTAACATGGCTGTTACGTTGGTTGCCTACGTGCAGGCAAAGGGGCGGGGGCACGCCTTCGAGCAGTGGTGCGGCGAGTCGTCGGTCGGCTACCCCGCACTCTTGCAATTTAGACAGCTAACAGTCCAGACGTTTTAGACTCTCTCTGATCTCTCGTGAGCCTTGTTGGCTACAATAGTTTTTGGTTGTGCTGCTAACTAATAATCGTTCTTCCGGCTTTGAAGCCACTTTTGTACCGTAAGTAGAATATAGTTTTTGTTAATATTTACTTTTTGTTCTTTATTTCTCAATCCCAACTGGTAATTTCCCTTCCCCAATTAGTATTAATCATCCCAGATTATACTTGGCGCCCAACTAAATAACCTACAATCCCGAATTACCAGTGAGAAAAGAACAAAGGAGATTAAAAATAATATTTGGTGGTACAAATTGTGGAAAAAAGTTTGAAGATAAGTTATGGTATTGCAAATTCGTATGTACGGTTGTGAGATATATTTCCCGCGAGATGTCTTCGCTTTTCAGGGGTATTAAATAAGGTGAAAAATAAAAGCAAAGTATATCCTTGAAAGAGTAGTTTTCCCGCATGTTTCTGGTTAGGAAGTGAAAGAAAAAGTGCAATGTGTTAAATAGTACCCGAAAAAGGGGTAAAAAGGTTAGGAAAAAAGAAAACCAAATTAGAAAATTCGGGAAAAGTGAAAATAAGTGCCGTTAGAAAAATTTCGGTTAGGAGAAAGTTCGAAAGCATCGAATTTCTATTTGAAATCAGTGAAAGGTCGAGCGAAGGGGTGACCGTAGGCGCGTTTCAAAGGGTCAAAGCGGGTGACTCACGGCCTGGTCCGAGCGGTATCTCTAAAAATAAACGTCCCTCGACAATTTAGACCGAAATTTCGGATACCTGAGTACCGAAATAGTATTTCGGGAATAAAATTTAGAAAATTTGCCTACCGGTTGGCAAATAAAATCAGATTAAAATTCTATCAAGTGAGTAGAGTAACTCTAGTTGAGCATGGCGTCAGGGCGAATGGTTCTGAGGTCCGGTAAGGGGAAAAGCAAAATGGCGGAAACTGAGCGTAGACAAGCGAAAGCGAAACAAGTGACAGGTGAGGAGTTAGAGGAATTAAGGGGGGAAGTTGAAAGGTTAGAAACACCGACTAATGCGGGAATTCCTCTAGCTAATAAAGGGTTTAGTTCGCGAGGTAGAGGTTCTTCGCGAATTAGAAGCTCAGGAGTAGGAAATAGATTTACCTTAAATGAAGAAGATTTAACACTGGGAACGCTTAGAAATAGAGAAGATGAGTTCGCGAGTACAAAAAGACGCACATTAGAATGGGATTATACGGGACTCCCAGATTCTAACGAAATAATAAGTTTAGGAGCGATACCGAGAACTCATAACGAAGCTCAAATCCATACAAATACTCTGAGACCGTTAGAAAGAAACTCAGACATAACTCAAATGGAAACTCGAACCCTGACAGGAACTCTTGGACTGCTAGAGACAAATTCGGACAGACCAAGACAAAGAAAAGAAATAGACTCTAACGCAGAATTAGAAACGATAAGAGAAAAAATGGAAGAAATTTATTATCGTGTGAGAAGGATGGAGGGTTCGGATTGCGAAAAATTAAAAGAATTAAAAGCAACGGTGGACGCGATGGACCGTCATGTGGAGGAAACGCGTCGAAAGATTAAGGCTTGTAACCAAAGGGAAAATCAAGACATAGGTTCATATCTAACAGAAATAAGAAAATTGTTTGGAATGCTGTACCCCACAGAATCATTAGAGTGGGAATTGCGTAAAGCATATGAGAATATGCACTTGATTTATAAAACAAACATAAGAAGGTATGATTTCCAATCTTTCGAAGAATTGCTACAGATAGGTAGAGAATGGGAAGCCGAGAGATTGAAATCAAAAGATAGAGGTCAGGTATTAGCCGTGACAGAGTTAAAAAATAAATCAAGTGAAAAATATTCAAATAAAGGACAGAGTAGTCAAAATCATTATTCGGAAAATAGAAACGCAATACAGCAACGACAAACGAATAGACAGGGGTATATGAACCTAGGAGGAAGGTACCGTAACGAAGAAAGTATATATAGGCGAAGCATACAAAGCCAAGAACCAAGGGTACAGATTAGTGAAATAGAATCGGGAAATAGTCGGATACCCGGAATAAGAGCGATAGAACCAGTTAATAAACCGGACACACCCAAATTAGAAACGAAAAATGACCCAATAATATCAGAACCCCCCGCAAGAAAACCATGGTCGATGCGACATCCCAAGGAACAAAGTCAAGTCTTTAGATGCTATGTGTGTGATAAACCTGGTCATATAGCAAGGGATTGCCGATATAGATATAAAAATTCGGGAAACTAGACTGGCGGGCGAAAGGTAATGAACAACCTGGAGCCAGAGCGCCAGAAAAATTAAACTCGGAAAATATAGGCAAAGGTGAAACAAGGTTTCACTTAATAATTAAATTTGAGGGAAAATTATTTAAATTATTGGTAGACACAGGCGCAACACACACATACGTAGGTAGAGAATTAAAAGAGAAAATAGAGGAAACCGGAATTCTTATTTCAGAACCCGTCTCACGAACCCTCATAGTAGCAAACGGGGAAGAAGAGGAAATTACGGGACAGGTTTCAATTCCGGTAGAAATAGGTACTCTAAAGAAAAGACTTTTGGTTAGAATAGTTCCAGAATTAAAATCAGTAGGCATATTAGGTACAGATATGATTAAGGGACTGTGAATGACGCTCGATTACGACAAAGAAATCTGGTGGTTGCCAGATAAACCCTCAGTGAAATACAAGATGGAATCTCAGCCGGCAACCCTCCCAAAGCCGATTAAAATCGACAATCTAAATCGAGAGTCACTCAATCCACTACCTAAGCCGAAAATTAAATTCGAAAACAAAGTGAGTCTAAAGAGAGACAAAACATCCGAGTTAGCAAGAGAAACGAAAACTGAATCGAGTTCGGGGAAAACGATAAGTCCCAAAAAATCAATAACGACAGAGAAAGCCCAAACTCTGAATTCCACACAAAAGGTTCCCCAAATTCCGATCAGTGATAGATTCAAATGTCTAAATAAACTAAGCGAAGGAAATAATAGGGTAAAGAAAAGATCACGGGTAAGGAAAAAGCAAATGCCAAAATTAATGGAGATGAAACTATCGGAAAATAAAATTAGAAATTGGACGGAAAACCAAAGTAGGAATAGTTGGCAAGAGTTTAAGAATAGAGCCATACTTAAAAAGGAGACTGGAAAAGGGAAAAATAGGAAAAATAGAAATAGAATAGGGAAAAACGACGAGAGAGCGTCCGGAATTTGTGAATTGAATGTGAACCAACAGCGAAAGTTGGAAGAATTATTGAAAAAGAAAATAAAACCCGAGGTTGGGAAAGAACATAGGGCAACGCATTTAGCGAATCATAAGATAGACGTGTAAGGGCACAAGCCAATTAGGCAAAGATTCTATCAGGTCAGACCAGTAGTCAAACAAGCGATTTGCGAAGAATTCGATAAGATGCTGGAGCAAGGAATAATTGAACCCACATGCTCAGAATGGTCGAACCCCATAGTTATGATTAAACGACCAAATGGAAAATATAGGGTTTGTCTGGACTTTCGGAAAGTCAATGCAGTGACGAAGAAAGACGGTTACCCGATACCCTTGATGGATGAGATAAAAGATGCACTCAAAGCTGCGAAGTACATATCGAAAGTAGATCTTAAATTAGCATATCTGCAAATACCTTTAGAGGAAGAGTCCAAGCCTCTAACCGCGTTCATGGTTCCTGGAAAGGAGATGTATCAATTTAGGTGGATGCCTTTTGGGCTGACAAATGCTCCCGCAACTTTCCAGAGACTAATGGACAAAATCATAACACCAGAGTTAAAACCACAAGTGTTTTGCTACTTAGATGATATAGTAATCGCGACGGATAGCTTTGATGAGCATTTAAAATACTTAGGGATAGTATTAGATAGGGTAAACAAAGCAGGTTTAACCATCATCCCAGAAAAGTGTGAATGTGGTTGCTCAGAGGTAAAATATTTGGGTTTGAAGATAAATAAAAACGGTATTCAAATAGATTAAGAGAAAATTAAGCCAATTCTGGAATACCCGGCACTAAAAAACGTTAAACAATTGCAAAGGTTAATTGGAATGGCGAGTTTGTATCGTAAATTCATAACACGATTCGCAGAAATAGTAGAACCGTTCAATAGGTTACTAAGGAAGGGTAGAGCCTGGGAGTGGGGAAAAGATCAGGAAGAAGCTTTAGAAATAGCCAGCGCGTTAGCGACATGCATTGAAAAGACAATCGAAAACCTAAAGGAAGAAACCGACGATTGGTATAAAACCAAAGTTAGGCAGGTGTTAAAACATCCCAAGGAGAATGAGAATTGGAGAATAAGAGATTCGCAACTATATTTTTATGGACCAGACCCACTTAAATCGAAACTGTTACCAGATTCCAATCCGTGGAAACTGGTGATTCCCAAAAGGTTACGTAAACAGGTTTTGATAGAAAATCACGACAAGGTGCAGGCAGGCCACCTAGGGGCCGAGAAAACGTACGCGAGAATATCGGAAAACTATTTCTGGCCAGGAAGTTATTCCGAAGTATTAAACTACGTTAAAAACTGCAAAATTTGTCAAAGAATCAAACCGGGAAATAAACCGAGAATAGGGCTCATGGGGAAACAAATCATAGAGGAACCGTGGACAATGGTTACAGCGAACATAATGGGACCGTCACCATTGTCAAGAAAGCGTAGAAACCAGTATATTCTTGTAATAGTGGATAATTTTTCCAAATGGGTAGAGATAATTCCTATTAAGAAAGCGAATGGGAAAGAAATAGAAAAAGAATTCTATAACAAAATAATATCACATTGGGGAACCCCTAGAATATTGTTAACAGATAATGGGACAGAGTTTGTTAACAAAACAATTAGAAAATTAGCGGAAAAATTTGGAATTAGACATGTAACCACACCAAGATATAACCCCCAAGCGAACCCAACGGAAAGATATACTAGAACGATCAAACAATTGATCAAGGCGTATTTAGATGACGATCATGCGTCATGGGACGAGTATTTAGTCGATATCAAATACGCGATGAACTCGAGTAAGAATGCGTCAACGGGATTTACGCCAGCATTTATAAACTTAGGCAGAGAATTGCACCCACAGCAATCTTTAAAAGCGGAAATAGAAGATACTGAGGAAATAGAGTTTCAAGAAGTAGATAAATGGACCGATAGGTGGCGAAGTTTCCAAATTTTGAAAGAGGAAGTTCAAAAGAACTTAGATGACACGAACCAGAGACAAGCAGGATACTATAACCTTTGAAGGAGACCGCAAGAATTTAAAATCGGGGATAGAGTCCTTAAAAAAGTGACTAAATTATCCAATAAAGCAGAAAGTAAAGCGGGTAAATTTTTTGATAAGTACGAAGGAATATTTATAGTTAAAAGGAAATTGTCTCCAACCATGTACGAATTGAAAGATTTAAAGGGAAAGAGTATCGGTAATTGGAATGTTAATGATTTTAAATTGGAAAAAAGTACAGACAATGCTCAAGTAGAGAAAGAACTGGTAGAAAAGAAAGTAAAGTTAAATAGGAATAGAGGTAGTAAAAATTAAAGTTAATAGAAAAGAGAGAGAGAAAAAAGTAAGTTAAAGGTATAAACTCCAACTCTGACAGACTCCAATTTAAAAACTATGACATAAAACTCTAATGCGAAACTCTACCTCCAAAACGGAAAATACTAGTTATTTTTTTCCAGATGGATAACACTATTAGGGCACCTGTGCTGAAAGTTGCGAATGGAGGAGAGACTCCTAGAGAATTTGAACCACTGTAAGGTCTTGTAGTGGTTAGTAAGGCGTAGGCGAGTAAGCCAAGTTTAACAGGAGCAGGTTGCTAAAAAGGGCCAGAAGAGTCAGAGAAGTTCAACAAGAGCTGTGGGTCTAAAAGACAAATTGACCCAAAGGAGTTATTTACTCAAAAGTTCTCCAACTCCACTCTAATAGGGGAAAAGAAAAGAACAGTTAAAAATGACTGAATTACTCGGACTCCCGACTCAATCAATTTTTGTTTTGTTTTTTAAACGTTACAGAATAAGAAAGGAACCAAGGTTGGAAAAAGATAGAAATAGCCAAACCTGTAAGAGGATAAAAAGGACCAAGGATGGAGCCTAAAGGAAAAGAAGAACCATCGAAACTAACAGTTAGGATAGGGGCAAAAAGTTGCCAATTTTGTAAAAAGCTAATATTATGTATTTACAATACTTAGTTTATTTAGTGAATTTATATTATTTCATATTCTCTTTAGTCAACTAATTTACATTGCTGTCTTTCGAATTTACTGTAGAGTAGAGTGGGATAAAAAGGCCACGGGGCGAAAAAACCATTTGTTTATAATTTGAGAACAGTGATGTTCAGTAACTTCGCAATGTAATTTTTGAGGTCGCTATTACAGTGCACACAGATGACAGTATGAATGATTATATCATCCATCTTCACAGATCCTGTCAACGGTCATTTATGAAAAAGGCCCTTTTCCCAAAAAATTTTATCCGCTTTTACTTGTTTTTAGAGCTTCAAATTTTGGATAAAAACTTTCTGATGACTATTGTACGAATCACAATAGTGTTCTGAACGAGAAATGTTCGTTCTTTTTCCTCGACATGCACCGAATTCAGAATGGTTTAGCAAAATTTAAGAAAATAGGTTATTAAATAGATATTTTCTCATCAAAAAAAATTTACAGGAATCATAAATAATAACAAGTCTCCTGTATACATTCTATAAATCTTACAACTATTTTCCATAGAAAGGAAGAGGTACTGATTCATGACTGTTAGAGAAACGATGACAACGTGCAACTTTCAGAGAAGAAGGAGGTAAAAGAAGAGTCAAGACAGAAACGCTAGAAAGTCGTGGTAGTCTTAGAACCACTATTAACGAATAGGATCCGAGAATAACGATGGGGTCAGTCTTTCTACCTTTCCATTTTCCTTTATTAAAATGAAATAGTCCGGCACGACTTTAGCTTTGAAACGTGATCAAGCACAATGAAGGAAAACGAGTCGCAAAGCGCAACGACTACCATCAGCAAAGAAAGCTTCCTATTAACTAAAGGAATCGACTGATTCTGTGATAGGAAGTAATTTAACGTTCGCCTGCAGAACAATAAGAAATAAAATCCTAGAAGCGAAGAAAGGTGAATTTAATACTGAAAAAGAATTTTATAGAGAAATATTACCAGCTCATTGAATGATATATAAATTCACCTCTTATTAAGAGAAAAAAATATTTCAGAAAGACCAAAAAACGAATGTTTGCGGTATTGGCTTTCAGCAGGGCTTAAAATGTATGAGTAGTCTACAAAAGCCTAGTTTTCAAATCCCTTTTTATTGATACTAGCTCGACCGCGCTCTTCGTGCGCCCATTTACTTTGTCTTTAAATGTTATAATACATGATATTTTATTTCTTCTTTTTTAACATTTATAATTACATGATTAAACGAACTTACCTTATGTGAAGTTCTATCATAATTGTATAAAGCGCCTTTTCCCAATAGATTAATACATGTAGTACTTCATCGGAGTACCTACAGAGCCACTTGTTCCCAAGATAAGTAAAATTCTGTTCTCGTCAAGACCCCCCCCCACCTCTTGTCCCCCGGTCATTACTTTTTAAAGAATTACCGGTAGCAATTCGGGGTTCAATTATTCGAACGGGGTCGAGCGGGTTTAATCAATTCTGAAAAGGCGCTTTATACAATTATGATAGAACTTCACTTAAGGTAAGTTTGTTTAATCATATAATTGTATTTCGCGCCTTTTCCTCTAAATTAATAAATGTAGCTGTTTAAAGAATGTTACGGTAAACATGTCCTAAAATAAATAGACGATATTTGTAGAAAGAACGTAATTTATATTTCTTTTAACATGAACTAGTTTTTCCTCGGTGAACGCAAACCAAACAACCAAAACTTATAAGCTGAGTATTGATACAGCAAACGATTTTTTGTCTTTGACTAATTCGCGATTATAAAAACGCGCAAACGTTTCCGATTTTTCAGTCCAACCTGCCGTTTTTAAGATGGTATCAACTGTAACCCCTTGTCTCTTGGCCGCAGATGTTGAAGCGTGACTATATATATAGTTATATACGCTATAAATTTAATATAACTATACGCGCTAAATTTATTAGTATCAATACCGCAGTTTGCTAACATTAATTTAAGGGGTTATACGCACTTATAATTTTCTAAAAATCGATTTTTTATTGCATTTTCGGAATGTACGTATATTTGAGTATATTCTCAGAAAATTTCATGTTAATCCGATGAATACTTTCGAAGTTATACGCATATTTGTAACGACGTCTCGGATTGTTCAAAAGTGCGCGGAGCAAAGCAGTAAGGTCGTGCTTTTGTCAACACTTTCTGTTATTATTATTTTTCTGTTTCAAAATGAAATGTAGCAGAGAAAAGAGATCATCTGCGAAAATTCAAAAATCAAGGCCAAAGAAAATAAAAAACGTTTTTAATCCAAAAAACTGCTGAGACGTATGATAGTACTTTTAGTGCACCTGCAAAGAAATTGAAAATGCAGCTAGAAAGAAATTTTGGTTCCGCGCGATTCATCGATTGAATATCGAATTTTAAATTTTATCACAGTGTTTGCAGCTATTTTTGAATATGTGAAGTGCAAAACCTGTGATGGTGAAGTGAAGTTTGAAACAGTGAGACATCGGATTTGATTGTATTTCGCGCTCTTAAATGGTATAAATGAAGGGAATGTATGACTTGGAACAATCAGCCTATCACCTTGCTCGGTGATTTGATGAAAAGTGGGAAAATTTGATGTAGAAGCGATTGAACTGAGAGCAGGCTTTCAGAGCATTTTTCCCTTTTAAGGGCATAACGTCAGTCAAATCAATCGCTACGTTTAAAGCCTATACAGAAGAGTTTTAAGGTGAAATTTATTTTCTTTGTTTGATTATCAAATCATGATTTAATTATTTAAAAAGGTGAAAGTGCTGATTCGTTTTCGTGTGTGTGTTTTTATTGTTATAGCGTGACGAAATTATGTCTTAGTTTTCCTACGAGAGATCGAGAGTTTTGAGGATTTGGAGATAGGCTGAGAGGTCTAAATTTTAAGAGGATTGACGCGATGGCTCATCACTATTGTTTAGCCTCTGGATTTTGAGTTTTGCCAGTGCGAGTCCAATTGGTCATCCTAGGATCCTTTCATCTTTTGAGTGCCGTCTCCTCATTCAAATTCGCCGTTCGCTAGGCCGAGTGAGTCCCTCTCTGAGGAAAACGTATTGCTCTTAGATTATTGTTTTAAATTATTAATGATTTGACTCATGTATTTATTTGTTTACTGAGGATGTATATTGATCCGTTATATTGTTCTTTATGTTGAACTCTTTTGCCATATTGTGCGAATTTATTATTGTCGCTTTTTATGTCGTATTCCGGTCATTTTTTAATGTTTCCCATTGAAACCATTTCATTATTTCATGGCAAAGATCTATTGTAACAAAATGTATAATATTTAATCTGCTTTTTGAACATTATGTTAATTTCGTATGGCTCTTTACATTGAACATGTCATATTTAATTCTGTAAATTTCATTTCATTTCTAAATTTTATTTGAACGATTGATTTAAACAGTTAAATCTTATGAATCTGAGCTTTGTTTTCCCGTAGCTATTATTGTCGAACTCTATTGTTTACTTTGCGCTTAACGGTTTCTGATCGCTCTCTCCGATTGTTTGTATTTATTGATTTTCTGATTTCTATTCTCTTGATTGTGAATATATTTCGAATTATTTAAATTTTGGTGTAAATTATTCTCTCAAGCCATACCTGCCTACCACAAGAATTTATCATTATCTTTCCACGTTCTCATTATTTTTTATTGCCTTTTAATTAATTCTTTTCGATTTTTTTTTCCATTCTTATTAATTTAATTTCTCCAGTCCAACTCTAGCTGTCAAGCATACGCATATGTGTACCTAATAAATAGATTTGGTTACAACAGCTTCTCAACAAGGACTCGGTTTCAAGATTGTTTTGTTGTGCGACAAGTGTGAAGCTCGCATGATGAATTTTAGTTCTCCTAGAAGGAAGAATGGTTCGCAGACAACAACAAATCGGGTTATTAGAAGCTGCCGAAGATACTGACGGTTTATTATATGGCCCAGGAATAGATGACTCGATGTAGGTTAAGAAAAAAAAAAAAAAAACAATGTGTAAAGGTCTTTTGAAACTTTAAACACGTTTTTCTCAAAACAGTATTTTCAAAGTCGGTGAGCAAGATACCTCAAAAACGACTCAACCGATCAGGCTCAAATTTTTACACACACTTTAAAGACACATTTTTCAGTGATTGATCGAAGCATTAGTCTTTCCGATAAAAATTTGATATTTTTTAAACAATTTTACGCTAAAATTTTCATCGAAAATCGAAACTTTTTTTTGCGAAGCCGAAATTTTGTTAAAAATATATATTTTTCTTATTCCTTCGATCAATCACTAGATAATATCAAACACTAATGGAATCTCCTTGGTTTTTTTATTTCCGATGACCACAACCAGAGGTATCCTGCTCACCGCCAGACGCCTTTTTTTGGAGGCCCTTCCAGAGATCATCTACAGGAGCAGTAAAAATTATTATTTCAAAAAGAAAATATATCTCAATGAAGTTCAATGTTACTACTTTATGTGTTTTCCATTTGTGTATTAATCGAATAAAAGGCCTTCCCAGAAAAAATTATTGAAAAATCGATTTTTTGAAAATTACAAGTGCGTATAACCCCTTAAGCCATCTACTACAAGTCTGAGTAGATACTTTTCGATGTGGTTTTTTAAACGCTATAGAGACTTTTTTCTGAACCTCTTAAATTCTGGGTTCTCTCCAGATAACATAATAAGGCAGATGCAGGACATAAGATTATATCTTCTACAAAAAATGGGACAACCAGATTTGGCTGAACCCTATTGTTTATAAAAATTCCATTTGTTTAAAAAAATTTTTTTTCCAAATTTCTTATCCAGGTATTAAATCAGGTTTTATATAATTTGAGTATTATATAATTTATATAATTATATATATATAATTATATATATATAATTATATAATTAATATAATTAATTATATTAATTATATTAATATAATTAATATAATTAATTCTATTAATTATATTTTTGCATTTTTAAACATTAATAATAGCATTTATTTCTGAGATTTCATCGAATTACAAAAAAGTTCGCTCTTTTCTTTTATAATCTACATTTACATCTTAATCTATTACTGTGTGTCGCGAGATAATGTCTTTTTCTTGCTATCTGGAAACTCTTTCCTATATTCTTTAACGAAATGTAATAAAAATTGTTTCTGATTTTCATCTCTCGTTAAAATCAATTTGACGGCTCTTTCTGCAATGTCGTTGACCACTTTCAGTTGAGTAACAATTGCTTTACCTTATATGCTTCATTTTGCATCCAGTGTGAAGCATCTTCTTGAAGAAATGAAGTATATATCTTGAATGCTGAGAAGAATTTATTTGAATCTTCTGAAATGAAGTATTCAATTTATTTATCCAGCAGTTCCTTATACATTTTAACTTAAATTCTTTTATAATTTAAAATGCTTTTCTTTGGCTTTTGTGATAAAGCCTGCACAAAGGGCCTAGCCGGGTAAGCATGCAAAATCTGCCCACGCATGTATCAAGTCCAAATTGGCACCATACATTGGCACCTATGAGTCACAAAATTCCTGCAAGTCTCACCCTTAAAAACGTATTTTTATAGGAGTTATGGAGGGGGAAAGAAAAATCAAAAAAGTAGTTTTTCTCATAAACGGCTCAACCCGATTTTTATGAAAAAAAATATGTTATTTAGGTCGATGAGAAGATTTAAAAAAAAAATTGAACAATTTTTTGGACGAAAATAACAGGTTTTAAAAAATTTTTTCAGTTTTCAAACATTTTTTTTTGAGGTTATGTTTTATAGTGACACCCACCATTTTTTTCACAAAAATTCGTGTGAATTCGTCACAAAATTCACGAATTCACAAAAACGTTTTCGTTTTAATCGTGAAAAATATTGTTAAACAGAGCCGAGCGCGGAGCGCCACCTTTAAATCAAATATCGAGCGCGAAGCGCGAGTGCCCTGATGAGAATGTGCTCCTTAAGGTCGATAGAACCTTAAGTAAATTAGTTAAATTTTGCATTCAAAGCTGTAATTTAATTTAATTTAATTAAATTTTTAAAAATATAAATTACAAATATATAAAAATAAATTAAAATATAAAAATATAAATTATGTAATTTAATTAAATTAAAAAAAAACATATATCTTTAAGCGTCCTGTAAAGCGCAAGCTTCACTAAGGGCACAAGCGCGCGATGAGAATGTGCCCGCGAAGCGGGCAGATTGTTATTTTTTACAGTCACATCAGAGAAGGTATTAGATTTGTGTAAAATTTGACCCCCCAGTTTTTGTCAAATGTCCACGTTTTGGGACCCCCTGAACCCGAAAAATAGGTTTTTCCGTGTGTGTGTGTGTGTGTGTGTGTGTGTGTGTGTGTGTGTGTGTGTGTAGATTTTTATTTTGTGAGCACGATAACTTTCGAAAGAATTGACAGATTGGATAGTCCTTTGGTATACTCTTTTAGTGTCCTAAAATTAAAATCAAGTTCGCTGGCCAGCCATTTTGAATAAAAATTCAAAAAGTTGGAGCATTTTGAAAAATTTTGAAACCACTTTTTTTTTTAATCTAAAAATTCTAATGACGCACGTTCGTAGTACTCAAAAAGTCGAACAATTTTGCTTAATGACTTTTTTGGATAAAAAAAAAATTGAAAGACATAACATTTTAAAAATCCAAAAAAATGAAAGAAAACATAAATTAGAAGCCAAACAACGCACGATATGAAAAAAAGTCTAAAGATGAAAAATGTTACTTTTTGAACGCCGTGTAAGATCGGCATAACAACTTCTTGAATTTCCTTAAAAAAATTGAAAATTCAAATTTTGAGCGAAATAAAGCGAGATGCAGAGAAAATGGTGAGAAACATAATTATTGGCCTTAAAAAGATCTACAAGTTCTGCTTTGGCCATTTTTCAATAGGATGAGTAGTTTTCGTTTTAATCGTGAAAAATATTGTTAAACAGAGCCGAGCGCGGAGCGCGAGGTTTAAAGCAAATATCGAGCGCGAAGCGCGAGTGCTCTGATAAGAATGTGCTCCTTAAGGTCGATAGAACCTTAAGTACTTCAGTTAAATTTTACATTCAAAGCTCTAATTCAATTTAATTTAAATTTAATTTAGTTAAATTTTAAATAATATATAAAAATATAAAAAACTAAATTAAAATTAAAAAATATAAATTATATATACAAAATATATAAAGCGTAAGCTTCACGAAAGGCACAAAAGCGCGCGATATAACAAAAATATATGTTAAAGAGGACATCTTAAGGAATTTTTATGAAAAAAATGGTGGGTGTCACTATAAAAGATAACCTCAAAAAAATGTTTGAAAACTGAAAAAATTTTTTACGACCTGTTATTTTCGTCCAAAAAATTTTTCAATTTTTTTTTAAATCTTCTCATCGACCTAAATAACATATTTTTTTTTCATAAAAATCGGTTGAGCCGTTTATGAGAAAAACTTCTTTTTTGATTTTTCTTTCCCCCTCCATAACTCCTATAAAAATACGTTTTTAAGAAAAAAAGTTTTTTTAAACAAATGGAATATGTTTAAACAATTAAAAAGTAATCAACCAATGTTTATGAATATTATAATATATAAATAGTAATAATCTTTAATAAAAAAAAGAATTTTCGAAAAAAAAATTATTTAAACAAATTCAATTTGTTTAAATAATTTAAAAATAGTTAATTAATATTCCATTCGGCAAATACCGATCAATTTTTATTTTAAAAAATGAATTTTCGAAAAAATAACTGTTTAAACAAATGAAATTTGTTTAAATAATTAAAAATTAATTAACTAATGTTGATAAATATTCCACTAGATTCATAGAAATAATTTTTATTTAAAAAAAAACGAGAATAAAGCACTCAGAAGGTCGATTTTATGTATAATTGTCAATTTTCGTTTCAAGGGTAGTTTTCAAGGCACGTGAGGGGTGTGTTAGGGGTGTCAAATCCATATGTGTGGTACATGAAATTCTTCATTGGATAGTCCTCAATAAGCCTCTATACTTTCCCATAACATTTTCCTAAACCCTGAAAATTATTCCAAGAACTCTAAAAAGTGATGTTTCCCCATGCAATTTACATGGGAAACTTCCAGTGAAAATAGGCACGTGTTAAAATCAAAATTAAAAAAAAAAATATGACATTTCTTTTTTAGAATTTAGAAACGAATTGGGGGGATCGAGACTCTGTAGCATCAAAAAAATTTTTGCAATGCATTTTTGGGCCACTCTAGTGGACACGCTTTCCGGTACAAAAACATCCCCAACCAGTTGAGGGGTTACACCACCCTGACGCGTGGGAAAATAGGTATAAAAATAAGCATTTTTTTGACACAGTCATAAATTATTTAAAATAATTGTTATTATTGGTATATACACAGTACTTTTATGTATAATTTGAATCAATGACAAATTTAAAAAATTTAAAAATGACAGAGATATGAGCCAATGAGTAGGATCCTTTTTTTAAAATCCTTGTTGATGGTGCACCTAGTTTCTCGATCAGGCATTGTTTGAAAAAAAAATTTGTTTTGCTTATTTGGAAATGTAATCGCTATCGTGTGACGTAGGGAGAAAAATTGAAAAAATTTTTTGTAGAAATGACCACTGTTTAAAAAAAAATCTCTAATTTTTATAGAAATTTTGAGTTTAAAAAATTCATAACTTATGAACAGGGCACACAATCAAAAAAATCGTACGTAACAATAGTAGAAAGAACATTATTAAAATTTTTAAAAATCGGTTGAGTAGATCTTGAGATATCATGTACACCAGTTTGAAAAAAGTAGTTTTGAGAAAAACGCAAAAGAAAAAACAGTACGGCGCTAATAATGAGACTAAGTCGCGAAAAGCTGGCTAGAACTATAAAATGTTCATAAAATGGGCCAAATTCTGTTATTGACTGGTGTTTGGGGTCGCTGATTACGAATCCGGTGTCAAAAATTTCAAAAACAAAATGGCGGGTCCAAAATGGCGGACGAGTATGCTAAATAAATTTTTGATTATTTTGAAAATTGGTATAAAAGGGTTTCTGAAGTCGCTGATTACGAATCCGAAGTCAAAATTAAAAAAAAACAAAATGCCGGATCTAAAATGGCGGACGACTATGCTAAATAAATTGATTATTTTCAAAATTGCTATAAAGGGGTTTTTGAAGTCGCTGATTACGAATCCCAAGTCAAAATTTAAAAGAAATGGCGGATCCAATATGGCGGACGAATTTTTTATAAAATTGTTTATAAAATTTGTTTATAAAGTAACAAATCGTTTATTGTCTTTCATGAATTTAGTTAAAAAACGGTTTTTATCTATAAATTATTCGTATTTAGTGCGAATCAATCGATGAAACACTGTCAATCCCCTTGAATCCTTTTTCACTCACTTATTTGTTTATAAAAAATTCAATAAATTTTTAATCAATTGCTAACTTTCCCGGATAGGTGCTTCATTTCTTCTAGGTATTTGGGATTGAATCCAAGTATTTTTCGAAACCCGGTACTCTTCAAAAGAAACAATTCTTTTTTTCATTTTTGATATTAAGTAAAAAAAATTATATAAAATTTTTTCTTCAAAATCTGGATCAAAATTTTTGCGTGGAATTTTATTAGCTTTCATTAAAAAAAAAACGTTCAAATCGGTTCAGAAATGGCTTCACAATATAAATTTGCCCGCGAAACTGTTTATGGCCCCACTGTGGGTCCAAGTGAAACCTGAGTTGCAGTGACGCGTTCACTTCTAATTGCTGTAACTTCAGAAATAGTTTGAATTTTGAAATGATTGAACGCTTAAAATATTTTTAAAAGTATAAACAATTTATCTAAACAAGAAAAAAAAATCGATTTGTTGAAAATCTCATGGTGGTGTAACCCCTTAAACTTGCGTTAGAAAAAAAATGTCAATATGTGGATTAAAATATTTTATTGAGTTGATCGCTAAAGGAATATTTTTACTCCACCGGTCCAAATCCGCTTTTGAAATACCAGACAATGACATGGTCGCTTCAAAGTTGTCATTTTCCTTTTCAAGAGCCAGAAACCGCTGCCGTTCAAAGCTCTTAATATGCACTTGTCCATATTTCAAAGTTGAGCAACAGGATCCCAAAAGTCGTATAAACGACGCAAAGTCACGGATTTTACAAGTCTTGACTTTCCTTATCTGATCCATCCGAGACAAGACTATGTGCTTTTTATCTTGTAGAAGTTCTACTGTAACCGCATCGGAATCGTAGATTAACCCTAAATATTTGCACCGTTTGGCAGGCGTAAGACTACATTTTTTCCAATTCATTTAAGTAATCCAATTTTTGCAATAGTTCAGAAGTTACTTATACGTTCTTATTTATTTCTTCAAGGGAATTTCCAAAAAGCAACAGATCATCCAGATATATTACCGATCTATAACCTAATGATCTTAAGTAACACATAACAGGTTTCATGATTTTTGTGAACGTAAATGGGGCTGTACTCAACCCAAAGAGCATGCACGTGTATTCATACACTTCGCCAAGGAAAGTAAATCTCAAAAATTTTTTGTCTGACTCATCGATAGGAATCATGTGATAAGCGTCCTTCAAATCCAACGTTGCCATGCAACACCTAGGTGTTATCATAAGTCTGACAGTTTTTTCATTTTCTAATTTAAAATGCTGTGGCACAATGAATTTATTGAGGTTTTTAAGATTCAAAATTATTCTCGGAGAACCATCCGATTTCAGAGCCACAAAAATCTTTGAGATGAACTGGTCTTCACGCGCTTGAACTTTTCGTACAGCTCCTATATCCATCAAATGAGAAATCTGACCATTTATAATCAGTTTCTTGCGATGACCATTTGATTTCCTTGGGCGAATTCGAGCATTTCACTTGCGAAGTGAAGGGAATTTTGTAGCCCTTGATCCAACTGAGAACTATCTTATCATTTGTGATAGTTATCCACTGAGAAATGAACCATTTAAGAGACCCTGCGTAACTCACCTTTATTTCCATCTCTTTGCAGGATAGCGCTTCTGAACTCTGTTAGAATTCGAGCTCTGGTTGTACGTTTTCTGCCCGCCGAACGTCGTATTGTTCCAATCTTTTCTCGTTTGTCGACATGGCGGGCCCTTCAGGTTTTTTGGTTGGCTTCTATTACTTGTCTGAAGCTTCATGTTGTTACCTGACGTAGCGAGTTTTTGCAGCATTAACCTTTTCGTCAAAACCCGAGCCGAACGGCCACTTGTCAACTTCTGTGGACTTCAATACATCTCGCATAGATGTGTTAATATTCTTTAGCAAAAGACTTCACCGAATTGAGCATTCTTCATATTGAAGATCCGACAAGATTTTAATCACAGCACTTAAGATCTTTAACATTTGCAGACGCTCTTCTGCTTTAGATTTTAACACGATAGATGTTATACTCAATAAAACTCCAAGACCCGCTGCGATTCGTTCTTGTTTTTCTAATATAATTGTATCTCTTTTAGTAACTACAGCCTGAGAATCTTTAAGCGACGTTTGCACCTCCATATTTAGCTTTGGAGGATCCAAAAACAAGCAATTCGCTGGTGGAGGGAAAATTTTGATTAAGGCTTTCCGTTCTTCTTCTGGCAACCCTTTTTTAATCACCTCTTCCACTCTTACGACTAGATCCGCATGTATTGCCGGAGCTAGGATTCGATCTGGCCTGACTCGATCTCCAATTGCTTATAAAACTTCAACAGCCAGTTGTTCTGTTGATTCGACCACTACATCTTGCTGAGCTAGGTTTACAGCTGGTTCATTATTTATTGGCTTACTATCCAATTGACTCTGAGGTCCATTTGATGTCTAATCACTTTGAATAGGTTCTGTTGTTTTAGCCTGGGAAGTTTCGCTCTGTTCTGGAGTCGTAGACCTGTGCTGTCGGTGTCTGGATCTCCTTGAGCGGCGTTCTTCATGGTCTCCTACAGAACACAAGCCATAGTCAAAATATGGAAAAATAGCACCTTGCAAGGCGTTTTTCCATTTTCAGCTTCACACATCAATTGGACCAATATGTGAACTAACTTCGACAAAGAAAAACAATTTCGCCATATCCTCAACAGTTGGACTGTTGGGACAGGAAATAATCACATTGGGATTATATTAATTCCATGCGTAAAGTCAATGCCCATGACAGCTTGGGTACGCTAACCTCAAATTTTTACTTACGATGTTTACTGCGACTTCAAGATCGTTGATTATCCAATTTTTCCTCTAACCGACGAATTTTTCTTCGTAATTTGTCGTAATCTTCTTCTTCTCTGCGATTTTTGTCCTTAGATTTCCTTTTTCCCATCGCGATTTTGGGACACGATGTGACTCCATAGGCACTTCGAAAAAGAATGCTGACCGGGGGGGAAAGAGGTGGGGGGGGCTTGGCGGGAACAGAATTTTAGTTATCTTGGAAACAAGTGACTCTGTAGGTACTTCGATGAGGTACTACATTTATTAATCTAGAGGAAAAGGCGCGAAATACAATTAAGATTTTTATGTATTTTAAAAACTTAAGCAACTTTCAAAGAATAATATATATTTATAAAAAAAATTTCCCAATTGTACAATCTAATATATGGGTGATTGTAAGATTGTGGGCAAACTTTAAGTCCCAGTGTAGGGAATAGCCACACAGTGACTATATTCCCCCTACCATTACCATCGTCCTAACAGCATAGCTCAGCGGTTGTGTTCTGCGCTGAGAAGCTAGGCGATCCGGGTTCGATTCCCGGCAATGGAAAAATCTCTCCAGGGCAGGGTCTAAGGCAGGGTCCGTTCACATTGCCTTACTGATGAGTCCAGTGGCGGACCCGGGACGAAACATAGAAGAGTAAACATATAGATGGCTGAATGCCATCGCTAAATAGCATTACGCTATATTGGTGACCCCGACGCTGCTTCGATACTCCTCTGTTCCTCTCAACCAGGTTAGGTCGCAACTCACCGAACTGGTCGACGAGACAAGCTGCACTCGCCATTCGTCATCCGAGGTCCAGGGCACGTAGTGTCGGGGCGGAAAACGAGCACGCAATAACCCTCTGAAATCCAACATCCTTCAATATCTTTCCTTCTAACATTCTCGATGGTCGATTCGAATGATGCTGTGAACCACGGATGTATTGTATTGTTGTTCATCCGTGTTTCAGCAAGTGTCTTCCACCAATCACATCATCGAAATGTTCAAAAAATTTCGTTCCTGGTTCCTGCTACTTCCGTCAGCGACCAACCACATCACTCGGGGGGGAGTACTGTAGGGAATAGCCACACAGTGTCTATATTCTCCCTACCACTACCATCGTCCTAACAGCATAGCTCAGCGGTTGTGTTCTGCGCTGAGAAGCTAGGCGATCCGGTTTCGATTCCCGGCAATGGAAAAATCTTTCCATGTGTCTAAGGCAGGGTCCGTTCACATTGCCTTACTGATGAGTCCAGTGGCGGACCCGGGACGAAACATAGAAGAGTAAACATATAGATGGCTGAATGCCATCGCTGAATAGCATTACGCTATACCAGTACTATACAATTTATAATGAGCTTATTTTAATTTTTTAAAGTCATGTAATAAATACTTACTATCATTGTGAACAACAATCTGAAATCAATTTTTAAATTTTTATTCTCTTTTTATTTAATTTTATAAGAAAATACCTCAAAAGTCACTCTTTTCCGGTTTATACACTGTCCCAACCTCCATCTGTACGCGGATAAAACTATTTTATCCATTTATTTCCAAAGAAAACGAAAAATGCCTATTGTATTATGTTTATGAATTCCGAAGGTACAAAAATCTAATTTAAAAAATTTTTTGGACGCCAAATAAATAGTTTTGTATAAATTTTAAAGTCGGTCCCACAATTTTGACATAAATATTTTTCATTGGTGTACACCCTTTTTTTGGAAAAAGTATTATAATTAAAGATAAATTTTAAACACAAAAATATTAAGCCTGATAATACGAACAAGATTCTATAAGATAAAATGTATAATGATCATAAATTTTTCTTTTAATCCGATATTAAAACTGAAAAGTACATTTGGACAACAAAATTTTCATCTCTTAAAAAATGTGTTTCGAATTTTGAAAAAATATAAAAACCATTGTATCACATACCTGAAGATTACAACTTTCAGAACCAAAAGTTTTTTTAATATTAAAATATTTATATTTTCCGTAAACATTAAAACAGTAGGGTTGGTGTAACGTAGAAAAATTCATTTGTGTAACACCTTCATCAATTACTATAGCTGCGCATGTGCGGAAGTCAGCTGATTCGATAAAGTTCGATTCCAATATTGATTTTCTGCCACTTACCGTTTGTTTGTTTACTATTTAACATTTACTATTTGTTTACTATTTAACATTTACTATTTAATTACTATTTATTTATAATAACTACTTAACATTTACCATTTAACATTTATAATTATCAGTTGCTTATATCATATGTGATATGCATGTGATAAACTTGGTTATGTATTTTTTAAATCTGGCGCTCTTTTGCATCAAATCCCTATAATCTGAAATCCACTTCACATATTTCAAATAAAAATTAAATTATCATTTCTTATTTTCAGAAGTGCCCCTTTAATATTTCAAATTTTTACATCTGATACAATCAATAAAAATTATTTATTACTCAATTCATAATAAAAATATGATTACCACTTTAGCCGCTCAAGTTTGCCCACAATTTTACAATCACCCATATCAATAATTACATACTACAACTATTTTTGTTTTTAAATAATAAGGGTGAACTTCCTAAAAGGGTGGACCTCCGATTTTTTTCCGGCTTCGTATACTTATGTATTTTGATACGCTAGCTGATTACGAATATGATAGTTAAAATTTGTGCAAATTTTATTTTCATGATGAAATCATCAAAAAACCATAATTTTCACGGTTTCTTTCGTTTATCTCAGTTAATTTACAAAATTAACAAAAATGTTTCCAACAAAAGTATTTATAGAGTAGAGTGGGGCGAAAAGTCACGGGGTGAAAAAGTCATTTGAATATCATTTGAGAATGGCATATACCTCCGCTTGGAATACCGTTGGGTATTGTCCCAGCGGGATCGCCATCCCCATTTTGCGCGCGCTGTCATACAGTTCAGCTCCCGTCAACCCTCCGCCTTGGAGCCATCCGTAAACACGATGTCCCCTTATAGGAAGGCCCCCCCCATCTGCTCTGATAGCCAGGCGGCAATAAAAGCGGTTGGGAAACCGGAAATCACATCGATTCTGGTGTGGGAGTGTAAAAAGGCTCTCAACTAACTTTCACAAAACAATAGGGTGGCCCTAATATGGGTCCCTGGTCACTCAGAGATCAAGGGCAACGAGGAAGCAGATCAACTGGCGAAAAAGGGGCAGCAGGCAGGCCAATTGGCCCAGAAAGGGTTCTGGCAGCCTGCTGTACCAGGCTGGAGATCAAAAACTGGGTGGTTCAGTAGCACCACAACTACTGGGCGCAGGTGAAGGGATGTAGGCAGGCGAAGACCCTCCTGGGCATATGCCGCAGGAGGTACTTGGCCCAAAATATCCTAAGCCGGCCCAGGAAAGAGGTGAGCCTAATGGTACAATTGCTCACAGGGCACAACCATTTGAATTACCATAAATACAAGATGGGGCTGATAGACAGCACTGTCTGTAGGAAATGTGGAAGGGACGATGAAACGTCCCTTCATGTCCTAGGTCGATGCCCGGCACTTGCTGGGCTCAGACACCAAATCCTCGGGGCGGCTTTGCTGGAACCGGAGAAAATTAGGGCGCTACAGGCTGGCGACATTCTAGTCTTCCTCAGGAGGACTGGAATGGGGGGTTAGTGAGCGTCAAGGGGAAAGGGATTAGGCAGAATGGGATTTTAGCCTGAGCGCCTGTAGGGCCCCACGGGGGTGAGGCGCCTTACCCGTACTGTCCATCCATCCATCATTTGAGAACAATTATGCTCAGCAATTTCGCAATGTACTTTTTGAGATCGGCACTAGAGCGCGCACAAATGGCAATATGAATGAACATATCAGCCAACTTCACAGATCCTGTGAACGGTCGTCTGTAAAACACCACCTTTTCTCAAGATATTTTCTCAAGTTTTATTTCCTTTTAGCGCTTCAAATTTTTGTGAAAAAAATTTCTGGTGAGTATTTTCTGAATAAAAATAGTGTTCTGAACGAGAAATATGGGTTTAATTAAATAATAAATTATTTATTGTTACACGAATTCGTCCAAATACTTGGCGCGTTATCGACTGCGAGTATCGTTTTTATGAACCGACAGAGTTCGACTAAATCCGACTAAATCATCGTAGATCCAAACACATAGATGTTTGTTATCAGTTCATTTATGAAAAGCTACGAGAAAATGTAATTAATTCTATTTATGTATCTACGAATGATCAGTTTGCCGACGTCCTAACAAAACCTCTGTGTTACGAAAAATTTACTGTTTTACGAACAAATCTCAAAGTAATTGAACGAGCATCGAAAACGCTCAAGTAGGGGGAGTGTTACACGAATTCGTTCAAATACTTGGCGCGTTATCGACTGCGAGTATCGTTTTTATGAACCGACAGAGTTCGGCTAAATCTAAGAGGAAGAGTTGACTGGCTACTTCACTCTATTCCTACACTTGCTTGTCTGTGGTTCACTCGTACTGTACGTACCCAGCCATCTTCACATTCTGTTTATATAAATTCACTACTACTTTGCTACTTCGAAAGTGTTCTTTTATTTATTTGATCTCAATATTTATAATATTATTTACATACGTATATATATATATATGTATATATATATATATAAATTTATATTTTAATAAAAAAATATAATTGGATTTAAAAATTACTTTATATAATGCAAAATTAAAAAGACTTAATTTTTAAATAAATAATTATAATATATAAATTTCTCATAATATATTTAGCCAAATACATATATTATATTTTCTTTAAAACCTCTTTCTAAAACATCCACAAAAACAGCTACTAAGAGAGGTAGACCGGCAAAATCTGACGAACTAAAGGCAGGGCTAAGTCGCATTAGCCGTCCGAAACGAAATGTCGCAAAAATTCCACAATATTGTTCTGATACTGAGTGATTGACGATGTAATGTTAAAATACGATTTTTTGTAATAAACATTTAAATTTCATGTTTAAAAAATTGCTTTTCCTCGATTTTCAGTCTTAAAATAAAATGACTTTTTCGCCCCACCTAGTGGGGCGAAATAGCCATTTTGAATGTTTTTTCCAAAGGCTATAATTCTAATACTAATCATTATAAACAAAGAGTTTCCACATAATAGTTTTAGCCAAAAACGTGAAGTTTACATTGGTACTTGAGTTATTTATTAATTTTTTCATTTGCGAGTTTTATAGGGCTCAATAGTAAAAAATGGCCATTTCGCCTCACTTTACTCTATCTTATTGAAATACACTTTTTTTAAACATTTTTTTCTGCAAATGATATTTTTCGAGAACATCAGAGATATATCGATTTCTATCGTATTTCCAATATCTCCATTTGTTTCGTTTTGTTACTTACCCACGCTCTTCCCTTTACCATTCTCTTTTCCATTTGCCTTTACCATTCCCATTACCATTTCCCTTTACCATTCACCTTTGCCATTTCCCTTTACCATTCCCCTTTATCATTTCCTTTTACCATTTCCTTTTACCATCCCCCCTGCCATTTCGCTTTACCATTCCCTTTGCCATTTCTCTTTACCATTCCCTTTACCATTTCCCTTTAACATTCCCATTTACCATTCCCCTTTACCATTTCCCTTTATCATATACCTTTACCATTTCTCTTTGCCATTCTCCTTTACTATTACCATATTGTATAATGAATTCACTATTCAGCAAGCATCCAATGGGAGTTGCACGAAAACACGCGTTCGATTTTATATTTGTCCACCTCATTTTATTTTTGTCCACCTCTTTCCTTCTTCGCCATTTTTATCTATAACATAAAATAATAGCACTATAGAAAAGAAAATGAGGATAGCGTCCCATGGACCCGCAATGCGTTGATTCGTAATGAGAGTGAAAGAGAAAGAAGCCTTAAAATGCATTAAACAACACGTAACTTTACATAGAAACTTATATTAACTTCCCAAACGAACACGTATAATGATAATCGAGGATTAGTATATATTATAATTAAAAGTTTTACGATTATGAAAAAATATTATATATTTGATCTCTATTTCAATGCTATTATTGTATTATAAATAGAATTATAATTGAAATAGTGAAGTATAACTATTACGCTAACATCAATTGAGCATACGTATTACTTAAATTTTTTTTTTTTTAATTTTAAAATGCGCACAAATAGCAATCAATAAATATTATATTTTATGATAATTCATAATAGTTTAAATTTTGATACTTTATAAAATATTGATTTAACATTGCCAGACATTGCGTAGAAAATTTTTTCTATACGTATAAACGCGCCACTACTTTTTAAATGTAACTTCCCAACGCTGGACATAATGAGCGCGGGAAGGCAAGTATCGATTGTCGAAGATCACTATCGATACCTAGGCGACGAATCAGCATTACGGAAAAGGGATCACGACTTTCGAACTTTTTTACCATCATCTTTTTATAATAGGACTTATACAATCATCACAGAAAAAAGAGAAGGGGAAATTTTTTGTGGGTAATTGTCAAGTGGGTAATAGCTACGTATTTGACAATTTGGGAAAATACGCAATTCCCTAGAGTGTGAGGTTGGCGTCACGAGCCAACAGCAGACGTGCACACATCGCACACGGTGGTCGGGAAGCAAAAAAAAGTCCGTCTGAAACACCTAAGAAAAGTGAATGTGGAATGCTTTTTTTGGTATCGGTTTTTTAAGAATATCTCCTCAGGGATGTATTTTATCACAAAAGTTGATCTGATATGATTTATAGAGAATTAAATTGCCATCCAAATGTGATATGGAACTTTAAAAAATATCCATTGGTTGCCGAGATACAGCGCATTTTAGTGAAGTCAATTAGTGGAAAAAATCGGGTTTTCCGAGATAACTTCTCAGCAATTTAATCTGGCCATAATATGATTAACAGTGTTGATAGAGGACTCAATTACCTTCAAAATGAACACCTGGGCGTTCAAAAAAGTTCTATAGCCACTGAGATATAGTGTCTCAAAGTTGACACTTTTTGTCATTTTTCGCGAAAATCGTTGAAAATAAGTTTTTCAAAAATTTCTCACGTTTTGCGATGCTAAGAAAAAGTCGACTCAAAATCTGAAAAAATTTTATTTGTATGTAAATCATAGACTGGTACGATATTATAACGACAATCTCAGCCTATAGGGACTTTCGGCCTCTGAGTGCCGCCAAAATCTAACACCCAACAAAATTTTCCAAATAGGTACAAAATATTTTAAGCCAGTTAGGGCGCCAGATATCCCTTGACACCACCAAAATCTTTATTCTTGAAATCTTAACCTCGACTTTAACTGTTAAGCAAAATTCTTACCCTTCAATCTAGCTCAGATGGAGAGGGATTTCGTGGGGGCGCAGAAACAAATCAAACTCGACATGGTAAATTATTAAAAGAAGAAAATCAGAGTTTATTATAAAAAAGGATATGAGATGAGATAGTGTACAGTGTTTGAAATCAATGGATGAGATGAGAAACAAAAAAAAAGGGAAAAAATCATTACTATTTGATTATCTCTTAGTTTGAAATTGGCAGAGATCGTAATAATCGTTACAACGGTATGATTTTGTATTCACAATGGTTTATGACCTTGGATCTAATTATATCCAGGTGACGTAATCAATCTAGTCAAATCTAACGTTACATAAGATCAAATGAAAATTTAAACTCTAGAAACTCGAAACTTCTCATTTAAACTACTAGAAGACAGAATCTTTAAATTTACTCTATGCTCAGAGTTCTCGAATTGTTCTAAGCATAAATACTTTCGTATATCAAACGCGAGAATGTGCAAAATAGCGAAAAGCCATTGAGCACGAGTCAACATGAGCGTTGACTCGACAATACAACTGATAGATACACGTCTCACTAATTAGCGTTCGGAATTCGTACCGACAAAATATAATTCTCAAATCAAATGCTCAAAATGTACTCAAAAAAAAACCAATAACTTTAATACTCATTTGCCAAACTATGCTATGCCATCATATGGGCGTTGGCTGAGTGTTATATAACGTAAATTCTAAATCTCAAGATTCATACACTAAAAGCTCAACTGGGAGAAAATTATAGTTTGCGGACGTCTACCTTACTTTCCGTGAACCCGAATACAGGAATTAGAGTAATCCCTTTGGTAAAGAAAGTATTGAGATTGTCTCTCTGCAAACACTATAAGATTTTCTCTCCAAACACAACAAAAGAACGTAAGTTCACACGGGAACAGCCAGCACGGAACTGAGTGTTCTTGGAGCTGTCCGTCTGAGCGCGCAGTCGCAGTTACGTAGCTTGCGCTGCTCCGAGAGCTGCTGCTCCCTGATGGGTGAAAAGAGAGCTAGAATCCAGCAGAAGGACTGTGGAAGTGGAACTACGGCTAACCATTATGGCTGCGTCCACGTATTTTGACAGCTCATATGTGTCTTTTCATAACAAATGTAGAAAGGTGTAAGCTTTACACAATTTAAGTGGTTTATATTGTCTATATTGTTGGAGAATGATTAAAATTATAAAGATGCATGTGACTGGCACATCTCAGACGGTAAATAACTCCTCTCAAAACATATAGATAGCTGAAACAACGTAAAGTTTGTGTTCATCGGAAAGCCAGGCAGACGGCAAATACAGGATAAAAACAAAATATCAGTATGATTATGCTTAAATCTAATCAGTTTTATACTTAATCTAGTTCAACTCTCACAGATTCATGCTACACTCATACACTTATATCTAATTGAGTCCCTACTGGCTGTTCTGTTATAGTTCCCGATTAAATAAATCGATCTGGGAAGAGGATCAATAATGTGGCAAAATTCACCACATTACAATATATATTTTATTTTTCAATTTTATTTCAACAGGGTCAACTTTGAGAGACTATATCTCAGTGGATATTGAACATTTTTGAACGCCCAGGTGCTCATTTTGAAGGTAATTGAGTCCTCTACCAACACTGATAATCATATTATAGCCAGATTAAATTTCTGAGAAGTTATCTCGGAAAACACGATTTTTTCCACTAATTGACTTCACTAAAATGCGCTGTATCTCGGTAACCAATGGATATTTTTTAATGTTCCATGGCCCATTTTGAAGGCAATTTAATTCTCTACAAATCATATCGGAACAACAAAAAAAGCATCCCACATTCACTCTTCTTAGGTGTTTCAAACGGACTTTTTTTTGCTTCCCGACCAGCGTGCGCATGTGGTCTACAAATGCAAGAGAATGAGTAAGAAAGAGAAGACTAGTGTGTTACTCTCACCGCGTTAAACAAAGATGAGATGGAACAGTGGTACAGTAATATTCAACGATGCCTTCCTCTGTTTTGTAACGACCCAACCCTGATTTCCATAAGATTCTAATGGAAAACAGGGCTGGATCGTTACAAAATAGAGGAAGGCATCGTTGAACATTACTGTACATACCAAGCGTACGAACTATTACCCTAACCCTAACCTATTGCTACGTTCTACTGTTATATAGAGAATCCTAGTACTCAAGATGTATATTATGTATATATACTAGATGTCTCGCGCGTGCCAAGGCGCGAAAATTTACGTCTTTAAACTTTTTTTTCTGTATAACTGATAACCTATTTCCTCTCATTATTTTGTATATTTATAAATTAACGGCATGCTCTATGCTCCGGTTATGAAATAGTATATGGTATAACGAAGCCGAGCCGAATGCGAGGCGTAGTGAGACGAAGCCGAGCCTCGGGTTCACGCGGCACCTTCACACGAGCAGTTACAAAATCGCCCGTTTAACCTAACATGTTATCGTATCGAACACTATATTTCTTTACAAATTCATGTAAAACCCTCGTTTGTCCACCGTTTACAGACATCAACCCAACCGAACCCAACTTCACCCAAAACATTGTTCAAATAGTAACCGTTTACAACGCTAGATGGCATCGCAACCGATGAGCAAAATTTTTTGGTAACCATGGAGACCACTTTGCTAACCGGTGACAGCGTTTTGCTCATCGATGTTGGGGATTTTGCTGATCGCTTTTGAGGACAGTGTGGAATCGGCTATTTTGCACGTCTGTAAACGGTGGAAAAACGATGGTTTTGCATTGTAACGCGGTCTGGTCTCTGCCCGCGAAACTACGTATCGACAATCTTTAGAAATCACTTATATTCAAAGGAATTCAAATTTGTAACGCACCAGTCATTTATTTGAATAAATGACGATGAATTCCGAGATCTTACTGTGTTCCTGCAAATCTTAGAAAAATAACAGCTACTAGCTCAATCGGAAAGGTTATCACGATACCTCAAGGTCATGGATCATAAATAAGCATAACGGAAATGAAACTGAGACCGAATTTCACACGAGAAACAATTTGGTTTATTTCACAAGCAAAAATTAAACGGGATCAATCGAGTCACATGATTTATACGCGAATAAAGAAATGTTACAATATCATATTTAAGAATTCAGTAGTTTGATTTACAAAGCAAGAAAACAGTTTAGTTATCCGATAATTCGATTATATTTTATATCGACTCAGAAAAGACAAATGAATTATCGCTGAATTAATCTAAAGATTTGAAATGGAGAATTGAATTGAAGATTCAATTCTCGATAATAGGCGAATGTCTGATGGGCACGTTATGTAACGTTACAACCACATCACACATTGCTGAAGCAAAAATGAATTTAAATCAATAACGGTCTATGAAAAATAAGTGAATTAAAGAAACGAACATGTGGCAAGCACAATAAATTATGTTACAACCATGCCATATTTCGTTGCAAAATGTCAAAGAAAACACTGAATTTAAGATTACAAAATCGGAGTCAATTATTAAAAAATAATTATTAATACGCGTGTGAGCACTTCCGAGGAAAACAATATATTATGTAATCAAGATATCAGAGAGTCGAAACTGGCGAAGTGAGACAAAGTGATTTCAAAGGTTACGTAATCAAATTTAAACTAACACTTTGTCAAACTTGCCAGAACATAATAAAAACGTTACCTCAGCTATCACAGACTCAAAAAAATATATATCTTTCAATATCCTTCGGAAATAGAATCAATAATAATTCAATAATAGTTCAATCGGCCACTCTAAAGTCTTTAAAATAATTCGTATGGAATAGCACGAAAAGGACTTCTTGCCACACAGAATTCTAGAAAGAGAGTGAAGATCGAGGTGAAGGCGGAAGCTCGTTGACAGGCGGACGGAAATCGGCCAGCTACCATCATGAAGTTTCAGTTGAATCCAGCCAATCATAGCAGTCAAATAAGTCATGTGACTGTTACGTAATATCTTCCGATGACCATAACGATGCCAAGCGATCATTATGCCTAGTGCTTGCATCTTTTAAAACCCAGATGAGTCCGCAGGATGTCTGAGCGACCCTGAATTGCGTTCTCAAAAATCAAATAGATCGATCGGAATCTATTAGCGAAACAACAATCTCTTCTGAAGAACGAATAAAAGAAATGTAGTCTTTAATCGGATGCTCGGGGCTCCGCACATTCTTGCTGTTGACTGACACAGCTGGCTCACGGCCTGAGAGATGGCGAACTCTGGTACTTGGCGGGTGTACTGACAATATTCAAATTCCAAGACATCCTTCCTTCCCTCTTAATTGCATGATTCCTTCAGAACGACATCCTTCAAGTGTTCCAATTGGCTCGAGGTTTACATGTTAGAACAAAAGCTCGCCAATAAAAAGATTAGAAATAATAATAATTGATTTCGAGAGTGCTCTGGGTTTGCGCATCGGGACTCTCTTTCTATCAGTCGTATTACCGAGCGCGATTCAAAATAGCTAATGTCACCGGTGCCGGCTGTTAACTATATCTTTTGACGTTACAGGATTCTGAAACGTCACAGCATGCATGTGTAAATAAAAATATTTTCGCAGTCACCACGGTCAAACGCAATGATATATCGCTTTAAAACTTTGGAATATATGAAAGAAGACAATAAATTGTGTTCTAACATTTATTTTGAGTAGTAATTTTGAAAAAAATTATGTCGGTAACTTTTTATCGGTAATTAAAAATTTTTTTTTTTCAAAATTACTACTCAAACTAAATGTTAGAACACAATTTAGTGTCTTCTTTCCTATATTCCAAAGTTTCAAAGCGATATATCATTGCGTTTGACCGTGGTGACTGTGAAAAAATTTTTAATAACATGAGCATTCTAAAATTGTAAGTACTAAGGGCATGTGATAATATGATCAAGAGAATATTTTAGTTTTTGGAATTTGATTTTTTTTGTTTTTCTTTGAAATGCTGCAAGATAAACGTATTTCTTAATTACACAACCTTTTTCATAAAAATGAACAAAATCTCTCTGAGAAAATCATTTAGAGAAAATGCTGCAATTAGTTCCTAACTCAATATTGTGTAATGTGTTACGTCTTGAGGTACGTAACACATCACGACGAAACTTGTATTTTGTAAAGGGGTACTTTTCCGCACAGAATTTAGTACTTGAAGACGAGTTTTAGATTTTGATGTGACTCGGTGAGAACTCCATAGCAGACTGGACCAGACTAGACAGAACTCGAAGAACAGAATGAAGTCTGGTCCAAATCCTCCGTTTTTATAGGGCTTTGATAATAGCCGCTAGCCACCACACGTGCAGATTCGCAAAGTAAATAAATTCTAGTTTTTCCTTAGAAATCCTTTTCTAGAATTAATGTTTCGGAAAGAATTTTATCATATATTATGACATTAGTGTCGTGGAAAACGGTTCCCCTAAATTCATTTTAGTTTTAGAGTCGTTAATTAGATTAATGTTTTCTATAAGGTCGAAGATCACCATTGGGTGATGTATCAGAAGCGTGGGCACACGTGATACATAGATATTCTCATAGATTGAGATTGCAGATATTTGAGTTGGACACTAACAGGTCCGGATACATAAACTAGTGATAATCTAATTTGGAGGGGTAGACCGTTTTCTTAAATGAAGAGATCATAGTGCGTAGATTTAAATTTACGACATTAAGGTCAACAAGTGTCAAGAGATTTAGTGGATGTGGATACATAAATTATGTTGAATGTTGAAGCGAGAGTTTCCTAAAGGATGTAACCTTTTAAGTAGGTTTGTGCTTGTTTGATTTTGAACATTTACATTTGCAAAAATATATTTAATATTTTTTGCTAATATTTTATGAAGATACAATATTGGTTGATAATGAACAGTTAATAATCTAAATGCTAGTTACCAGCTAAAATATATAGATTACAATTGTTGGTCTTTTTAAAGAACGAGATTAGGCGCGCGCTTGAGCGCGCGTGTTTCATTTATAGAAAGTGAAATGAAAATTTAAATCCTAGCGCCAAGTCGAGAATACTCACGACTTGACGCTCACTTCATACGTAACCAGTGTTTATGCAGGAAATGCATGTAAATGCATGCTAACATGAAGTTAGCCGAAATTCATGTCCTTTTTAGAATAGGATACGTATGGAAAAAGAAAGATAATTAATATTACGTCGCGGGACGTGACAAATGTATATTTAACCTGTACAAATTTGAATTTATTTCCTATAATTTATGCAACTTTCTCTTAAAAATTTACTTATAATAATACAGTAAACCCTCGCTATACGTACTCGTGGGCATAGGGGGATAAGCATGCAAAATAAGTTTTCCACGAATGTATTAAGTTGATATTACCACCATAGATGGACAGTGGACACTCATGTGACATATCATTTCTCCAAAGGATAACCTAAAAATTTCATTTTAGGGTGAGTTATGTAGGGGGAAAGTAAAATAAAAAAGTCATTTTTCTCGAAAACGACTGAAGCGATTTTGATGATCCAAATATATGTTTTAGTCACCCGCACATTCTAGAATGTTCTAGAACATTCTAGAAAATCATTGCACCCCAGTCCTCACCGGGGTGAGAAGACAGAGGGGTGGCCAAAATTATATATAAACAGAGGAAATGATCCTCAGGAGAGAGTTTGTCACTAGCCAGTCAGTTCAGTGAGTCTGTTTAAAAAGTCAACCTCCGCCCTAAGGATAACCAAGTCTACGAGTCTGCGGTTCAGAACGAATCTCTTCTTTACTACCACCGGAACTCTAAGTCTACAAGCCTATCACTCTCCTAAATATTCCATTTCGGACTTAGTCTCCGAAAGCAACCTCGAACATAGTGTCGGGAAGTGATCTCGGACTTAGACTGAGGAAACAATCATCAATCATCATCGAAATTCAACTGAGAGTGCACATTCAACTTTAACTACGAATCTTCCATAATGGTCAGGTACACATTATAAATACTTTTCTAACAAAGGCTGAGGTTTCACTTTTCACTTGTAACCAAGATCCTAAATCATCTCTTTTATTCAATAAATAATATTGTTATCTTAAATCTTTATATATTCTTATTTTGGAATCTGGCTGGCTATCCTCATCCCTGTGATTGAAAAATCCTTTCCCAATCCTAAAACGAGGAACCTCTCTAATTCTTTTAAATTGAAGAGTATGTTATCTCTCCCGAGACAACAATTGCCTCAAGGCCTGGAACATTTAAGGTCGATATATTGTAAATTGTATCTACTGATTTTAATATTGCATAAAGGGTATGTGATACTTTACCATAAGACCAAATTAGTTAAACCAATTACACATTCATAATAATAAATATTTTTAGCTAATAAGAGTCAATAAACCTTCGCCTACATGAGATAAAGGTTTATTGACTATTATTAGCTAAAAATATTTATTATTATGACTGTATAATTGGATTAACTAATTTGCTTTTATGGTAAAGTATTACATGCCCATAAATATTTTATTAAGAATTGTCGGCAGTTAGCCTATACAAATTAGTGTTACGTACCAACCCTCTGAAAAATGTTCCTTTTATTTTATATATATTTCTTTAGAAAAATTCACTTGCGA
>CAJFCO010017955.1:0-15764 GCA_904066015.1 Synergus gifuensis | reverse complement strand
ACGATGAATGTTTTAAAACTTAATTAAATCAGGGATAAACTTTTTGTCAATATTTCGTTATTATTATTAAAAGTAAACGTTTGTGAACAAAATTTCTAATAGAAAAAAGTTTCATTTTCTTATACTCTATAATGCTACATTTTCAAAAAATTGAATTTTCGATTTTAAAAATTTTCTTTTTTCGAGACGAGCGGACAATACTTTTACGCAGTTTCGAGCGTCGGGCTGGTTCTTGCACCCGGCGGCTCAAATGTAAATTAACAATTGAACCTGGTCTTCGCAAGCACGGGTGTAAAATGTTTACAAAAATTTTGTTGAATTTACAGCGATTACAGCGCTTATCCAAGTTTTTTGGGACTCATGCTATTTATTTTTATTCTTTACCTCAAGAAGGAAAATATAAAAAGTTCGTGAAAATAAGAAGATGCTTGCACTATACACTAATAATAATTATAGATCCGACAAAGTTCTTACATTCAGTGATTCGGATATCGTACTCGATAAATGCCTTTATATCTCCGATTTGTACCCGATAAAAACCCATATATGTCACACGGAAAAAATTTGATCCGAAAGAATTACCGAGTTATTTCAGAGATTGAGGATATGAGAATAATTCAGTAAAAGTTACGGAATTACTTATCTTAAATATCACAGAACTTTTTCAAAGAGAATTACAGATAAATTTCAGGAGAATTAAAAATAATTCTGGAAGAATTTCTGGATAGTGCAGTAACTTTCTGAATAGGAATCGAATGAAAATGTCTATAGAAATTACGGAGGAGTTCGGGAAAATTTCAAGGACGCCGCGCTTTTTCAAACAGTAAAAAAATATTCCTATTTCTCTGCTTCGCGGGTAGAGGTGATTTATAACATTAACATTATTAATCTGCATTACACATTTACACACAAATGTTTATATTTATACTTAATTTATTTTATACATATAATCGCACGCTCTTAAAAAATCTTAAATGCCTTGGGTTTCGAACCCTCCTAACACGTATACTCATAACCCTAACGACTAAGCCTCGCGGCTATATCACGCTGGGGAAATAAAATCAAAATCTTTGTTTAGCTTGACCGGGCCAGTTCACGACGATGAAACGTGCGCAGATGGACGACTGCGCATTCTTATTTACGGCAGAGTTCGGGAATTTTTCCAGTCTAAGATTCAGAATTCTCTTGGCAGGGGAATAATAAAAACTCTTTTAGAGACATGGAAATTCTCCTGATGAATCTTGTGAAGATTATCGAACTGTTTTATATTTTCTTCGAAACTTATTCGTTATATTTCATTTTGACCCTTATAAAAACCACTTTCAGTGTTTACTGTGAGTTCGGTAATTTTCTTAGAACGGTTCGAGCTATTTTCCTGAAAAGTTATTTGATATCTACCGAATTTTTCTCATATCCTCAATCACTGAACTAATTCGGTAATTCTTCCGGAATAAATTTCTTCCGTGTATTGTTAGTACCTTCGAAATAGCACGAAACTGCACAAGATAGAAAAAATTCGAAAAATTCCCCCTCCCTTATCTCGGTCAATTTTTATCCAATCGAAAAAACCTTTTTCTCCAAAAGGTGTACCTATAGTAGGACTATACTTTACCCAAGGTTGAGTTCGACCAGACAATGGCAAATTCTGAGGGTGGTACACTTGAGGAATAATGCCCCATATATATCGCAGTCATTAATATTAGTTTGATTAGATGTGGTAAGATGTATGTATAGAATTGTAGAATTGGCTTGTACTAAGCCGATGCCAACCTCTATTCTAACTTCTCAACAATAAATTGCATGGATGAATATAGGAATTTTTAACGAAAACAAGATATAGGAAAAAGTTCGTTTGCAATATTGATTCTTCGTAGGAAATGCGATCAAAAGCTGATGTTTGAAAAATTTATATAAAAGTACTGAAAGCAAATTCTACTATACTCTATACAGACATCTTACGTCTAGTTTAATTAATAAAAGTGTCTGTTACATATATGGGTGTTTATAGGGTACAAATCGGAGATATAAAGGCATTTACCGGGTACGATATCCGAGTCACTGAATGTAAGATCTTTGTCGGATCCCTAATTAATCTTAGTGCATAGTGCAAGCATCTTCTTATTTTCACGAACTTATTATAATTACCTTCTTGAGGTAAAGAATTTAAATGAATATAATTAGGGATTCGACAAAGTACTCACATTCAGTGACTCGGATATCGTACCCGGTAAATGCCTTTATATCTCTGATTTGTATCCGATAAATACCCATATATGTCACACACTTATATTAGTTGAACTAGACGTAAGGTTTCTGTATAGAATAGTAGAATTGGCATGTACTATGATGATGCCAACCTCTAATCTAACTTTTCAACAATAAATTATATGGATGAATATTGGAATTTTAACGAAAATAAGAAATAGGAAAAAGTTCGTTTGCAATATTGATTCTTCGTAGGAAAGGCGATCAAAAGCTGATGTTTGAAAAATTTATATCAAAGTACTTTGAATTTGTCATATGAATAATTCACTTTTTAGAGCGTTTGGGTTAGCAATGTCTTAAGGAAAGCAAATTCTACTACCCTATACAGACATCTTACGTCTAGTTTAACTAATATAAGTGTTTTACATATATGGGTATTTATCGGGTACAAATCGGAGATATAAAGGCATTTACGTGGTACGATATCCGAGTCACTCAATGTAAGAACTTTCTTGGATCCCTAATTATTCTTAGTGCATAGTGCAAGCATCTTCTTTTTTTCACGAACTTTTTTTATTTTCCTTTTTGAGGTAAAGAATTAAAATAAATATCAGGAATCCCACAAAACCTGAATAAGCGCTGTCAGCGCTGTAAATTCAACAAAATTTTATTAATACATATTCCTATTTTCATCCTGGAGATTAAAAGTCAAATAAATATCGAGATACCTAAAGAACTTCTTGAAAGTTTCTAGCATCCATAATGCAATTGAATGTTCCTTTTTAAGGTAGATAATGACGTGTAAATTATGAGGACCCAATAAACACCACTAGACGTGTTTTTTGGTACCTAATAAACACCGTATTACCCCTCATTATTTTCAAATTACTAAAATATAATATATAATAATACTTATTATTATTTTTTTAATTATTAAAGCCCCATGAGGAGATCGGTACTCTGGTATTCTGTATGAGAAATAAGTTTCAGATTTATGCATTATGTTTGTCGCTCAATATTTAGAGGAGAAGTCTAGGTACCCAATATGGTAAATACCACATACTCTTTTTACTCCCACACTCGGAGTATTGCATATGGCGTATACTTTTAGAAATCAAACAGAGAATTGACCGACCCATTTTTGATTGAGCTAATACTATTTTTACAGGGTTTTTGTCGAAAAAGAGAAGATACGTAATTGAGGATTTTTTTTATTTTGCAATTTTTTTAGAAATAGGAAGGGTTGAAAAATGAAGAATTTGAGTGAAGACTATTTTTTAAAAAATGCATAACTCCTGTTCTATTTAAGCTAGAGACCTTATTTTTTTTTCATTTGAAAGGTAAAAGAACGAGCTTTAATAAAAAAATGATCCCAAAAATATTATTAACAAATTAAAATTGTTATAAACGATTAAAATTTTTTTATCGATTTTTAACTAGCTTGACCCCCATGAATTAAGTTCTTAGTATTTTGATCGTATTCCACGTCAAATTTCCGATCGAAAACGATTTATTAAAAATGGTGAAATTATTATTACTATCGGAAAAAATTTAATGTATCTAGCGCTGTGGAGCACAGTACCTCACACCGGCGCGCGGATCACTTTGCACGGCCGATTTTCTTTTCTTATATCGTTTTTCTATTAAATATAAATGATTATTCTATATTTTTAAATAAATAATCTTATTTCTTAGTCAAGAAAACTTTATTAAAAATTCAAGAAATAAATAAATAATAAGAAGTAAAAGAAAAACATCAGTATTTAAAATGTAATTATTACTTTATTAAGATTTCGGTAGGTTGGCTTAGTGAATAAGTACCTCTTTCAGTTTTATGTTATACAGTATTTACATTCTTCAAATTTTAACATTTCTTATTTACAAATTTTTACAATATTTTTCTTTTCATACAAGGAAAATTGCTTTGCTTCCAATTCTTGAAGAGAAACTAGAATCATACAATGATATTTTAAAGTCCCCTTTATCGTTATAGCTTTTTGAAAGCGTGCTGACAACCGCTTTTCTTCTTCTTCGTACTCAGCATTTGTCGAATAACGACATGTTATGTTTGGTAGAGCTTCTGTCGCTCAGGCAAATAATTTTTTAGGTGTACGAATAGGATTATTTACTCTTTGCAGACTAGCTCTAGCAGCAAGTCTTTTCAGAGTGCCACCAATTCCATCAGATTGTCCTTTGCCATGCGAAGTAGGAAAAAAGTGCCACTCAGTTGCTATTTTAAAATCTTATTCGTGATGAGTAAGATTAATAAAATTTATTTGTTCTTGTATTGCCCACTGGCACTGTCGGAAAAATATATTATTTTGTTAATCTCTGTAAATTTGATTTTATGTAGTCTACTAACTGTTTTTGAAAGAGATGAACGGCAAGAGTATCGTGGCGTAAAAATTCGGACATAGACACAAAACTTTTGAGTTTCAATTCATTTTCATCATCTTTGTAATATATTGAAAATAGATGTATTGTCACTTGATTATTATTCCAGTGAATACCTTGAACGGAATTTTGAATTATGAAAGCATATCCCAAGTGCGAATTGCCGGTACTGAAAACACGGCTTAATACTGGACCAGTTTTGGCAGCCAAGTGTCGGCCAATGTTACTGGACCAATAACAGCAATAAAATCAGTCCAGTGTTGTCCCAGTACTGGCATTTCAAATTTGCAAAGGTTCTGCCGATGCTTGGCCCAATAATGGCCTATTACCGGGATGAAAGTCGGCATTACTACGGCAAACCTTATTGGAAGTCAAAATGCCAGATTCCGGCCCAATGATGGCACTTTATTGGGCCGAAAGTCGAAATAACTCCGGCAAACCATATTGGAAGTCAAAATGCCAGATTCTGGCCCAGCTATAGCACTTTAATGGTACTTTAAAGAAGTTCAAAAGATTATAGGGATTTTATAGCTACTATAAAAGACTTTAGAAGATTTTAAATGACTTTAGGGAATTTCAAAGGATTTTCAAGGCAGTTTAAGAGAATTTAATGAACTCCGAGAGATTTTTAAATTTGTTAAACAATTTCAAAACATTTAGAATGATTAATAAATTTCAAGAGATTATAAGATATTTAAAAAGACTGAAAGGATTTTAAAGAATTTCGAGGCATATTAAAGTTTTAATTTGATTGAAAAATATTTTTAAGGATTTTGTAGAAACTTTAAACGACTAAATAGTATTTTAAATTATTTAATTAAAAATGTTTTATGAAATAGAATTTTTTGCTGGTCCTGTTATATCAATCATTATTACAATATACTTTTCATCAATACTTTTACTTTCTGTAAAAGTGAAGATTAAAAATAGGAACATATTTCTTTTATTGTTAACTCAAATTCGTTTTTTAATTAAATTATCTCGAAAAAATTTAATCTTTGTGTGTGAATGAGTATACCGTGGAAAAAATGTAAGACCACCATCTCGAGAGCTTAGGGTAATCGTTAGGTAGCTGGACTCGCGTCCCGTAGGTCGTGCGTTCGATTCCCCCCCACGTTGCGTGCGAAATTTTATTTGTTATAAAAGCGTTAAAATTTACAAATATCGATTATTTATAATTATATGCATAATATATCTACGTATAAATCGTGTTCTTAATTAATAACATTTTATTTGTATTTTTTTATTGTAGCTTCTAAGTGTAATGGGCCAATGACGGGCAAGTGATGGGCAAGTGAAGGCGGCCAAGTCTTGGCCGCCGATTGAAGCCCGTAGCCCCCATTTTGGTGTCGGCGCAGTGCTGGCGGCCGAATCTCGGTAGTATCGTTGCCAGAACTGTGCCAACTTTTAGCCGTTTGTGATTTCGCATTTGGGATAATTCTCAGAAAAATCACAAAAGACAATACATTCATTTTTCATTATTTTACTTTTTTTTCATTTAAAAATTCTCTTTGTTTATTTGCAAAAATGAATGTAGTAATAATTTAGTTAAACCGTTACGTAAAGTTTGTAAGAATTCATCGACAGTAGATGGGTTTCGAAGTTTACACGGTTTAAGGATTTCTTGTCTCGAAGCTCTCGGGTTTACAATTTCGCAGATAATGCCTTGCAAATGACCATTTCCATTTCCTTTACTTAAACTGTATGTATTTTCTAATTATTTCACAGACACACCGTGGAAACAACGATTTTCCTTATCATAAATCTTATTCTAAAGACTCCTTATCTGCCGTTTGATTCTAATTTGAATTCGATTTCTATGTATATTTTAAAATAAGCGTAACTAAGCATAATTAAGCAAAATAAGCATAATGTATCGAAATCCTAATAAAGTAATCTAAATTTTCAATAATGATGTTCTTCTTTTACTTCTTATTATTTATTTATGTCTTGAATTTTTAATAAAGTTATCTTGTCTCAGAAATATTGGGTCCATAACTTAATTCCTGCGGTTTTCTAAGAGATGGCGTAATTTGATTATTATTCCATCGTTCCAATATTCCGAACATGCGTTCGAAAGCTACTATCATTGTGCGTCTATTTCAGTATATGTCATTCATTTGAAGCGTAAACAACAACAATTTTCTTTCACTCAAATATGTCGAACTTTGTGCCTGGAAAAGTGTTTTTGCGGGGAATTCTTCTTCATTACTTTAATATGAAGAAAACTGCTGCCGAAAGTCATCGTATTTTAGTGGCAGTTTATGGTGAACATGCTCTAGCTGAGCGAACGTGTCAAAAGTGGTTTGCACGATTTAAAAGTGGTGATTTTGGCTTGGAAGACGAAGAACGTCCTGGGCCGCCAAAAAAGTTTGAAGATGAAGAACTGGAAGCATTACTCGATGAAGATTATTGCCAAACACAAGAAGAGTTCGCAGAATCTTTGGGAGTCACTCAAGCAGCCATTTCAAAACGTTTAAAAGCAGCCGGATACATTCAAAAGCAAGGAAATTTGGTTCCACAAGAACTCAAGCCGAGAGACGTTGAAAGGCGGTTTTGCATGTCCGAAATGCTGCTGGAACGCCACAAAACGAAGTCCTTTTTGCATCGGATTGTTACTGTTGATGAAAAATGGATCCATTACGACAACCCCAAGCGCAAAAAATCATATGTGAAACCCGGCCAACCATCAAAATCAAAACCAAAACCGAATATCCATGGCGCGAAAGTAATGCTCTGTATTTGGTGGGATTAGAAGGGTGTGCTGTATTATGAGCTGCTAAAACCGGGTGAAACCATTAATGGAGAACGCTACCGAACACAATTAATCCGTTTGAAGAGAGCAATAGCCGAAAAACGCCCGGAATATGCGACCAGACACGAGGCAATAATTTTCCATCATGACAACGCTCAGCCCCATGTTACTATTCTGGTTAAGAACTATTTGGAAAACAGTGGATGGGAAGTTTTACCCCACCCGCCTTATAGTCCAGACCTTGCCCCTTCTGACTACCATTTGTTTCGATCGATGCAGAAAGCCCAAACCGGACTACGGTTCACCTCAGAACAGGGTATCAAAAATTGGCTTGATTCATTCTTGGCCGCCAAGCCGGCGCAGTTTTTTTGGGATGGAATCCAAAAATTGCCAGAAAGATGGGAAAAAGTCATAGCTTCATATGGGCAATACTTTGAATAATACTATTGTACATGTTTTTCTTAAATAAACGTTCAAATTAAAAAAAAAAACCGCACGAATTAAGTTATAGACCCAATAGGATTATTGAATTAAAAATATATAATATATAAACATATATAAAATATATATAAAATATATATATATATAATATATATAAATATATAAAATATATATATAATATACATAAAAATATATAATATATATAAAATATATATATAATATATAAACCGTTTTTTTTTTGTTTCAAAAGAAAGCTCTGGTCTTTTCCTTTGAGTACTTTGAGGTTCAAAAGTGGGCTGAGACGTGTTTATCTATCAAAATGAACGTCGAGTAACTCGAAACACCCATGACGCTTGCTCTCGAACGTTTTAGTGTCCCCTGATCTCAGGATTTCCACTCTAAAAGATGGTTTTCTTGTATCAGTGAACTCTCTCTGCATTTTACAGGGTTGAGACTGTCATTATTAAAATGCCTGCATTATGTTCGCTGATGAATTTTGAAAAAACATTGAATTTTGAACAGTTATAAGCTGTAAAATTTCTTCTTACGAAAAAAAAATTAACTAATGGAGGTTCGTGCATTGTGAATGATTAGTCGGGTGTACTTTCAATTTATTGTGGATAATGGTTTCAATTTTGAAAATTTTCGTAGTTCCAGGCTTTTATCCGCCTTTCTTTGCGGCTTTTTTTGTGATTCTTTTGTTAGCCTTATTCGATTCTACTGTTGATTTCGCTATTGGCTTTGCCTTCTTACTTAATTTAAGTTTTCTCTCTTTTGGAAAGAAATCACATTCAATAGATGCAGAAAATTTCTTCAGCTTGAGTTTTCCATCGCCAATCGGTATAAAAGTATGGTATTGAGCAGTCCCATCGATTGTTGTTGCAGCATCAAATCGGCTCTTCAGTGTTCTCACAGTTGCTTCATGATCCTCTTTAATACTGGAAATTATTTCAGTTCCTTTGCAATACTTTTTTGCCCACTGGAATAAAGATGTCGCATTTAAGATGCGATCTTGATGAGAACACAGGAGATTATACTTCGCTGCATTTCTCTTAAGGTTTGCTCCTACACCATCACATGCTCCTTTACCATGAGCTGTAGGATGAAAATGTCACTCACCTAGGATTCCGAAATCCGTCTCGTGAGCTATAAGATTTGGGAAACTACTTTTGTTTTTAAAATGTTGACGAGCTCCGTCCGAAACGTTGTATACCTTATTTACCATGAAATTATCTTCTAGATAATTTAGTATAATCTTTTGGTACTCATAAACTGCAACGGTGTCATGTTTCAAATCGTCGGATATGATTGACATACTTTTGTGTTCAAGTTCCACATCTTTCATGTAGTAAATAACTACTGTCAATACAGTTGCTTGGTCGTTATTGAAATTGAAAGCCTGTATGGCATCCTGGAGAACATATTTATAGTTTTTTGTGAAATCAAACGAAATAGCGAATTCACCAACCTACAAACCCATCTTCAAATCTTTGAAGAATGACGATTGCTCTTTAAGTAGAAAGTCGTGGGTTCTCAAGTTCAACAACCCGGTACACAGTTCTTTCACAAAATCGTCAGTATTTAAGATCATTGTTTTCAATGTGCATCTTTCAGACTGCAGCCAAGTTTCGAATTTGACATCTTTCACATCTTCTCTATCAAAAGACTTGATCAAATTGTCTTCGATGAATGTGGTTCTTGGGCAATTTGAACATTCACCTAAGTGACAAGAAGGTGTTGCATTAAGACACAGAGTCAATTTCAGGCAATCACGGTAGTTATTAAAATTTTCTGGTGAATAATTTGTTATATATTCAAAATTGATTTCCTTCAACATCAACTTGACATTTTCATGGTAAATGCAAACGCAGAATGTGTGAGTACCGCTGCTTCCTGCCAAAACGCAATGTTTTGGCCTGAGTTGAGTTAATTTTGTGAAACCAATTTTGATATCCTCATGTTCGGATTGAAATGTAGCGAATAACTCGTTCAGATTGCAGAGAATTATTCTCTTCTGCATTTGAACTTTCTCACCATCAATTCGTACAGAAACCCATTCTTTCATCCCTGGCATCAGGCGACTCATATCATCGCGCTGATAAAATTGAGTCACTAGAGCTTCAGTTTTACAATCTAAATGTTTTACTCTCTTTGTGTTTAGGAGTATTAGAATCCCATGCTCAGCGACTAATTTTTTAGCAACTCCGGTCTGTCGATCAGATGTTCCAAATTCAGCCATGAGTTTTCTGCGACTCCAAGTCAATGAAGCAAGCGTGAGGAGTTGAATTCTTTCAGCTCTACTCTCTAATGTTTGGTATTTTTCTTTTAATTGATTAAGAACTTTTACTGCTTCCTGATGATATTTGTTTTTGCAGACAGTCTTTGAATTCATCTTATTTTCTGAAAAGTCCCAACAATAATCATCATTATCATGAAAAATTTTCTCATCATTCTCAGAATCATGAGTATGTCTATCTGAAATAACATCATCACAATAATCATTACTTTCCAATGGACTGAAAGTCGGTAATTTTTTTAATTTACCGAGCTCTTTCCTGCACTTTGTGCAAGTTTGAGCCCGATCGGACGACATAGATTTCAAAAGTGGGTTCACTTGAAATGAAATCCCCCATATACATAAAAAATACTATACATAATCACTATTTAATGAAAAGTTTAATACACATATTGACATTCATTAATAGGTCCATTCATATTCTTCGAACTGGAGAAACCTTCTGAACCAGTGAATGTTTTTAACATAGCGTACAGCTTTCCGGACCTTGTGGGTACTGATGAATATATCTGATCACAGCACGTCTGTGGAAAGTTCGATTTTCCGCGTCATCGAAGACTACGGAAAGTAGCAGATTTCTGAGGATCTTAATTTACACCTCTAGAGAAATGTAAAGTGAACTTTACATTCTCTAAAGGAGTGAAGTAAGGCCCAATCAATGCTCTCAAACGGAGTTCCCTGCGCGCGCAGCGCATGTTGGTTTCCCACTGGAAAGATGCTGCTATTGGTCAAAATTTGGCGCGCGATTCAAAATCGAATTAATTTAATTACATTTTGAATCCCGCGCATAAAGTTTCGACCAATGAGAGAATTTCTCTAGCAGTAAGCCAAAACAATGCGCGCGCAGGGATCCCCGTTTGAGAGCACTGGGCCCAAGGAGTAGTGTAATGAGTGTTGAGACCATGATTCAACTCCAGTATTCTTCAGTGTCGACAGCGTCTCTGTGACCACACTACACATTAATAATAAAAGCTCGTCTGCACGTGTGACAGTGAGTTTAGGAACCTCACTCTGTAAGCATTTCATCGGCCATCAGGTTATTAACTGCGATGCAGTTAAAAAAATAGAAATTAATTTTCGGTAAGTTAATTAACAATTAAATCCATTAATAACAATACGTTAAAAATGTATATAGGTAGAATATATTGTATGCAATTATAATTCAATTAAGTTCACTTTAAAAAAAGCACTATATAGGTACAATTATTGCTCTTTTGAAATAGGACAAAAGAGTTTTTCCAAATGGAATGCATTAAAAAAGTGTAATCAACAATTTTGTAAAGTGTATCATTGTTTAACGAGTTATTTATGATTCGAAATGATTTTTTTTTTTTATTTTTCTTGTATATTTTGTTTCAAATTGAACGCGATTAAATGAATGAACAAAACAATACCGTTTACTCTTGGTTTTGAAGGTATCTTGTTCTCTCTTAGCTTCTAACACGTGCTCGTACATTTCGTTCATCTTATCGCCTAGTTTACTTTTCTTCCAGACTATCCTTTTTGAAACTTTGCCCGTCTTTCCAGAAACACCTGCCCTCTCTACGTTCTTTGCATCTGTCACATGTAGACTGTCATTGCTACATCTATGAACATTTTCACTTCCTGCATCCTTCTCGCTGACGAAAACTGTTCTAACTGAAATATATAAGAGTATAAATATAGAGTTATATTTATATTTATATTATATAATATAAATATAATGTCTATATATATATATATATAGATAATTGTCTAATATTATATTATATAAAAGATATAGTTATGTAATAATATATAGTTTTAAGAGATATAAAAAATTTGTTTACACACTTTCATTGCTGCAACCAGGAACAACATTCAGATTTTCTTCCAGAGATACCAGGTCTAGAAGTATGAACCCGGAATTTTTTTGCAAAAATTACACGTCTAGTATATGGAAATGGTCAAAAGTACTTTATTCAAAGTAATTTCTCTCGCTTTCTACACATTTTTCCCACCCCTTCGGTAGGTGATGAATGCCCCGCCAATAAAAGTTTTCGTCTTTTGAAGCGAACCAGTTATCCAGCCATTTTCGGACGTTTTCGTACGAAGTGAATCATTGTTCAGCGAGAGCGTGGTCCAGCGATGCGAACAGATGGTAATCCGATGGAGCCAAGTCTGGAGAATAAGCGGCATGAGCCAGTAGCTCCCAACTGAACGCCTCGATCGTTTCCTTGACTCGTTTTGCTGTATGTGATGGGGCATTATCGTGAAGAAAAATCACTTTGTGTTGTCTTCTTCGATATTCCGGTCGTTTTTCTTGCAATGCTCGATTCAAATTGATCATTTGCTGTTGGTAGCGATTCGTGTTGACAGTTTCACCAGGTTTTAGCAGCTCATAGTAGATACCACCTTTCTGATTCCACCAAACGCACAGCATTGTCTTCTTTCTAAAGCGATTGGATCTTGCACTGGATGTCGATGGTTCGCCTGGATTTTCCCACGATTTATGACGCTTAGGATTCTCAAAATAGATCCACTTTTCATCACCTGTCACTATTCGATGGAGAAATGACTTCCGTTTAAATCTATCGAGCAGAATTTGGCAGGTGATTTTCCGATTTTCTTGCTGCCTTTCGTTGAGTTCATGCGGAACCCATTTTCCGACTTTCTGAATTTTTCCCATTACTTTCAAACGAAGGGAGATGGCTTTCTGCGATACATTCAGCTGATCCACGAGTGCTTGTTGAGTTTGAGAATCATCTTCATCGTGTAAGGTTTGTAATTCATCGTCTTTGAACTTTTTCAGTGGTTTTCCACGATCTTCGTTCGTCACATCAAAATTACCACTTTTGAACTTTTTAAACCACTCAAAACACTGTCTTTTGCCCAGAGCATGGTCACCTTATGCGTCGACAAGCATCCGATGCGATTCTGCAGCAGTTTTCTTTAAGTGGAAACAAAAAACGAATGACGTCCGCAAATCGTAATTTGTAGGCACAAAACTCGACATGTTGAAACTTGTCGTACATTCACTGATATGTCGAACTTGGGTTGTCTACTAAAAATCTTTCTCTGCTCCTAGAGGGAGAAGATGGCGCAACAGAAGCGGTCATACGGTCCCTAAACTGATGGCAAGCACCATCTACAGGGAAATTCCGGTTTCATACTTCTAGACGTGGTAAGTTTATCCTTTTAGGAATTTGATCTTTTTGCAAACATTTTCTTTTTCTAGATTTGGGTGTAGAAGTGCAAAATTCCTTACTACACTCCGTGGCTATTCACAGTGAACCCTTTCTGCAGAATCCACTCTCTAGCGTTTTTCGTATCATATTTCTGACAAAGTGACAGGAGAAAACTCACTTTGTGGTAGAGTTGCATTAATCAAAGCTGTGGAGCTGCTGTTTTCCTCTGTTGTATCAATTATTATTATATGATTTGCATCACTGTCTTCCTCAGGCTGAGGTGCTATAATAATATTTTTCTTACCAGGTGTGTAAATATGAAGCCGGAATTTGCCAATAGATGGCTCTACCTGTCTATGTAGTTACCGACAAACCGCGACAGTGGCCCCATCTTGTTGTTCACATCTCTGACAAAGATTTTTGACTCACAACAATACAAGTTTCATACAATAGTATAGTTAGTAATAGCGTTAAAAATGTCAAAATTTGTGCCTGGAAAGTTTGATTTGCGGACAGCATTGATTTTCTGTTACCATCTGAAGAAAACTGCTGAAAAATCGCATCGAATGCTTGTCGAAGCTTTCGGTGAGCATGCTCTTGGTAAGTCACAGTGCTTTGAGTGGTTTAAAAAATTTTTAAATGGCGATTTTGACGTAAGAAACGAAGAACGTGGAAAACCACCAAAAATGTTTGAAGACAGCGAATTGCAAGCATTTTTGGATGAGGATGATGCTCAAACGCAACAACAACTCGCAGATCAATTAAATGTGACACGAGAAGCCGTCTCCATACGTTTGAAAGCCATGGGAAAGATCCAGAAGTTGGAAAAATGGGTTCCACATGAACTGAATGAAAGATAGCAGGAAAACCGAAAAACCACTTGCGAAATGCTGCTCACCAGGTTCAAAAGAAAGTCATTTCTCCATCGAATTGTGACTGTCGATGACAAATGGATATATTTTGAGAATCCTAAACGTAAAAGATCATGGGTATCTCCGGGCGAACCATCGACAGCGACTGCAAGGCCAAATCGCTTTGGACGGAAGACAATGCTCTGTGTTTGGTGGGATCAGAAGGGTGTCATATATTATGAGCTGCTAAAACCTGGAGAAACCGTTAATACTCAACGCTACCAACAACAAATGATCGATCTGAATCAGGCTTTGCGTGAAAAACGACCAGAATATCAAAAAAGGCAACACAAAGTGATTTTGCTTCATGATAATGCACCATCACACACAGCAAAACTGGTTAAGGAAACGATTGAGGCATTTAGTTCGGAAATACTTGCGCATGCGGCTTACTCACCAGACATGGCTCCATCCGATTACTACCTATTTGCATCGATGGGACACGCACTTGCTGAGCAGCGCTTCACTTCTTACGAAAATGTACGAAAGTGGCTCGATAACTGGTTTGCCTCGAAAGGGCAACAGTTTTTTTGGCGTGGCATCCACCAATTGCCAGACAGGTGGGAAAAATGTATAGCTAGCGATGGAGCATACTTTGAATAAAATATTCTTTATCATTTGTATACAATAAAAGTGTATTTTTTATACAAAAATTCCGGTTTCATATTTACACACCTGGTAAGGGTGTTGGATAATGGGAACTTAGAAAATTTTTTAGGGGCCCCCAATAATAAAGACGGCCCTGTCTCCGTATTTAATTTTCAAAGTAAATTTCGGGATAAATAAAAGAAACTCACCAAGTTTTTCGGGTCTGACGAAATCCTAGAGTGCATATTGTAAAAAATGCATTGCGTTTTTCTTGAAAAAATGAATACTTTGACTACAAATATTCGTTTTTTGAAACTGAGAAACACATAACGAGCAGACAAATCTCGAGAAAGAGATGAGATTGTCAAAGTCACTCCACTTTTCACTATTTTATAGACACAACACTGTCACTAAATAAAAAAAACGTGCTGCACAGAGTACTTTCAAAATATAAACTTTCAAACTCTAAAAGAAATTTTGCGGAACATTGCGACATAAAAAATGGTCGCGTCGGCAACTTTTTTGATACCACTCGATACGACAGAAATATGACAAAGATAGAGGCCAACCATCTTGGAAGGTCTTTACATAATAAGATTTTCTAAACCGTCGTAATATGTTATCGACATGACATAGAGTTTAAGTCATGCGCGCGCATCTATTGCCAACGTCAAAATTTTTATTTGTTTCGCGTTCCATTATTCCTGTTATTCAGAGGGTTCAGAGAAATATTTGCGACAATTCAGACGATTTTTCTAAAAACAAGTAAGGTTATAAATTTATAAATATAACCTTAGTGCACGGTGCGCCGGTTGAGTGACTGTTGTTTTTTTTCGTAGTTGTGAAGTGAATAAAAATGTTGGATTATTATCCAATGATTTTGATCGCCTACCATTGGATTCGAATTTTAGAACTCTTACTCGAATATTGGGAGGGTGATAATCAAATACGTCGTTGGTTCACAAAGCATCATATTACATGGATGTAAGAATATATGGATGGAGCCCCATCCTGCGGGCCGTGTGACC
>CAJFCO010017954.1:25845-53313 GCA_904066015.1 Synergus gifuensis | reverse complement strand
ATATAACTAAATTCTAAGAAGTATTAATTGAAAATATTGCACTGTTTTAATTTTTTCGGTTTATAAATATATATAATTTTAACGTTTAAACATTTAAAACTCTAGCACAAAATCATTTAAAGTTAATTAATATCAATATAATATAATACATAATTGTATTATCATACAGTTAATTATATAATTTATTAATTTGCATATTATATAGATATATGTATAAGAATCGCGCGGAACATTCAAATCATTAAAATTGCCAATTTCCTGAAACACTTTCTAATAAGTGCTAATAAATGGTATAAATTGAATCGGAATATAATACCATTACAAAATGAACTATTCTAGTATAATATAATCCTAATATTGACATTAATAATATATATAATAGTATTAATATTAATATTCTCCACTTGAAAAACCTAACCTCAATATCAAAACGCATCGAAATATTAAAATTTACAATTTCTTCATTTTCCTTCATATATGTGAATTGTGAATCCAGGAGATATAAATAGATAGACCGCCCGAAGTTTTCCTAAGGCAATCGTACATCTTCGGGTTTTCAAACTCAGAAGAGGAGAATTTGCTGCGCGCGCAATCATTACGGTCTCCTACTCATTTCACACGGACATAGTCCTATCATTGTGTGCGAGATCGTCTCGTTTCAAATCTGTGACCACTGGTTTCAACAGCTCATAATACACCACACCGAGCTTACTGTATGAAATTTTTGACCTGCCTATTTCAACCGACACTTACCGCTGCAGCCATCTATCGAAAAACGGTGGAAGCAAAGTTGTACACCTAATAGAAGAAAAGGTTATCTATAGCAATAGTAAAAGGGACTAAGGGACTTTGTTAATAAATGTTCATCGAGTGTGAATCGAATGCTTCAGGTTTCATATTAATTAATGCGCGTGTCTCCGTACAAATTTGTGAAGGAACTTGCCTTGTTGCAGATTTGCAAAGATCACTTCCACTTCAGGGAAATAATCTACTACATAAACCCCAGATTAACCGCTTGTTGCTGTCACTCGTTTCCGATCAGTTAAACTGTTAACACTGTCTCGACACCGAAGCACCTTAAGTAGGAAAGACGCCCTTTGAAGCATCGACTATTGCGGTTATTGTGTTAATAAGAAACGAGGATGAATTGACCAGAGAAAACGCCCTTTAAATTATCATCCACGATCGCAGTCAATTCACGTTAATAGTATCTATGTAGTGAAAAATAGTCCCTTGGCACAGGTGAACATTGATCGCTAGATTAAGTTTTGTGGCAGATCTGCTCTGTGTGTTGTCACGCTGTCGCTCTTTGTGTAGCTTTGTGGTCGATAGAACTTTACGTAAATAAATATTTGTTTAGACCTGCAAGAGTAGCAAGCTACGCTCGATGAGAATGTGCTCGCACAGCGGGCAGATGTTCCACATTAATTTGGAAAACTTAGAAATTATTCCTTTTCCATTATTCATGATTTTTTTTATAAATTAAGAAAAATACCTAAAATATATTTTTTACATTATTCTAATCAACAAAAATTTTTTTAAATTCTTGTAGCCGTTTTTTTCGCCTTTTCAAATGTCAATTTTTTAAGTAATTTGAAGAAAAGTATTTATTTTCGAAATAAGTTGAAATCAACAACGACCAGATTGCAAAATAATAAGGTTTATTACCAGTGAACAATAGTCAATTGGCTCCAGCCAAGAATCGCAGCCACAAACAAGAGAATAAGCGTTCCAGCGCAAAAGGGATCACAACCAACGAACGATTTGACAGACTCACGATGCTACTCGAACGCCAGACACGTTGAGAGAGAGCGAGCTGGCCGAACGACGATTCGCAGCACCGCTGCTCGCCGGTTCGCGCCTCCGCCCCTACACCTGTACGCAGGCCAACCAAGTAACAGCCATGTTACACCCCCCCATGTGGAAGTTTGGGTCCATGACCGAAACTTCTTCTAATAGTGCAAGCTCCATCTCAAAATCCAAAGCTTCCGTCAACTTCGCATCTAATTCCCTCTGAGGGTTCCTTACATCCCATCTTCTTTTCCTACTTGACTTTATCTATGTCTTAACTATTTCTTGTAACTTTAAGTTAATCTCTTCCCAATCCTTTTTCATATATTTACTTTTATCAAAGCTGGGAACCGTAAGATTTTGTCTATACTAGATCGAACGCGCGCTGCAGAGGACGCATTTTACTCATCTCGTTTAATTACATTTTTTAAAATTTTACCTAATGATTATATTTTTTTTAAATATTATTCTTAGAGTAAACACACTTAAAGAATTATTTTTTAAAATAGTGTAATAATAATTAAATAAATTTAGTAATTTTTCAGTTTATATCGTATTCAAAAAATAAACTATTTAAAAAATTCTATGAAAACATAATTTTTAACAAAATCACCTTGACGTTGTTTTCCTAAGAAAATCCGTAATGATTGCCAAGACCTAACTCGCGAAAACGCAACGTACAATTGTCCATTATTAAATACATCTTTTCAAAGATCTACTCCGATGTTATCGAAAGTTTGTCCTTCACTTTTGTTAATAGTCATTCCAAATGCCAATTTGATTGAAAATTATCGACGTTTGAATGTAAATGGATAAACATTTTTGCAGTACAGTGTGATGCGATGGATGAATACAATTTCTCCTGCTTTATCATCTGTTAAAATTCTACATCGCAAAAGATTATTTGCAAGATCTAGTAATTGCAAGCGCGTCCCGTTACAAAGACCTTCGTCAATACTGAGATTACGAATCAGCATAACAATGCAATTATTTCTTAATCGTAATTCATGTGGTGAATTATTTGGTGGATTCAATGTGTTCAAATATTCTGGCAGTATTGCGTCGGCGATATCCCCATTATCATAGTTTTCAACACTATCAACACTGGTATAAAGTCGTTCTGTACTTTTGTCTAATAGCTCAGCTACTCTGGAATTGATTTCTTTGACATCAAAATTTCGTGCTGACAGTATAGCTATTTTCGATATATCTCCAAATCTTCGTTCTTGTATAACCTTATGAAACATTGTCTGTACTATATCATCATTTCTTGGAGCTAAACATTGTTCTGGTGCTAATAAGAAATTGTCATTGTTATTAAAAATGCCATCTCGAACGGAAAATAAATACTTCGCGAATTCTTACTGCTCAGGCAGAGTACGCATATTCTCTGTCAATGAGTATACGAAAAAATGTTTCCAAAGTGAGCTGAATTTGATTGATAAGTTTACCAATTCACTGCGAGTTCCATTAGTTTTTACAGGCAATAATTGTCTAAAATCTCCTTCTAAAATCATAATTTTCCCACCAAATGGTAAATTAACGTTCATAAAATCACGTAGTGTTCGATCTATCAATTCCAAAGCATACCTAGGGGCCATTGGAGCTTCGTCCCAAATGATGACATCAACTTTTTGCAAGTATTCTGCATCTTTAGACTGGCTTTTTATACGTGAAACAGAATCGGAGAACAAAGGAACTGGCATACCGAGGAAGTAATATCGCAGCAATACCTGTGAATGCCATAGTACATATTTTTTCCCCTTTCGCTTTCAACAAATGGTATGTCGTAGTATAAATATATGTTTTTCCTGAGCCACCTGGTCCATCAATATAAAAACATGAAGTCGAATCACTTTCTTCAGTCGACAATGCAACATTTAAGATTTTGTCAACAACATGTCTTTGCATTTGGTTCAATATGTTATATTGAACTTTACCGACTTCTTCATGTAGAGTAAGCTCTTCCTTATCTTCTAGGTGAACATCTTTGTCAAATTCTGTTAATTGTGGCATCGTTGGAAAAGAACTAACTAACTAACTAACTAAGATCAGTTCCTTCATAATTGAGATAGGTATTTATCTGAACATATGCTCTTCTATATGCTTCATATATACTATGATTCCTTTGAAAATCGTGTGCCATAGGATCTTTACATTTATTCCATAATTCCTCTGTATAGATTGGTTGGCAGTATATTAAAATACGTAAAAATAAACGTCGTAATTGTAGTGGCATCATCCAAGCTTCTCCTTCTGTCATTACACGATCCCATTCTGTATCATCTTCGATTAGATCTAATGCTAAGCATGTATTTTGGAAAGTATCGTAAGTTTGTCCATCAACTGTTTTGAGATTTGCAAAACTTGTAGCCCCTTTAACTGTTATCAATAGTAGTCTAAGATGGAATAGTTCTACTTGTGATGGACTGACAGAATACATTCGCCCAATAACCTTGAAGTTTGCTTTACGTTTATTCCAACTGTATGTATTTGATCCACTCTGCTTTTTAAATACATAGTGAGATGGAATTTCTGAATATGTTTATTTCCTTGCATCATTATCGCGTTGGTTTAGAATGAAATAATTGATTAACATTGTTTCTTTCTCCAAAGCAGCTCTTATAGCATTTTCACATTGAGCATCATCAATAGTTACACTTTGCTGATTAGGCAAATGTACTAGTAACTGTATAATTGCATGACTTTTATGTTGCAAAGACCTCCAGTAGATACGATCACATGCTTCAACCGGACTCACATATATAGATTCTAGATAATTTCTAATTTCATCATGATGAATAACATTTTCATTGCTTCCAGCGTCAGTAACTACAACGGCAGCAGCATCATGTCCTTTGTAGATATATTTGTATAAATATTTCACACATTTAATAGTGGACACTGTTTTAACATTGATATGACAATTTAAGTATTTCAATAATCTTGCATTGTAAGGAACAACATATTGATTCTCTGCCGTGCCTGCGTTTTGTCGATTATTATAAGTACCTGTGTCTCTTCGGCGATATGTCGGATATCCGTTTTCATCCATCGTTGTCTCATCCTGAAATCTTTTTGGAAAATGCTTGCAGCATTTACTTTTATCATCATATTATGAAGTTCTAAATTTGAATCAGGATTTGGAATTTCTGCAGAAATATAATTATCAACAACATCAGGAGTAGTTATGTTATTATTTTGTTTCAGCGTTAATAATAAATGGACATGAGGTAATCCTGTTTTTTGATATTCAACAACATATACGTATGCTTATATTTCACCAAATAATTTTTTCTTTACTATAATTTCAATTAATTCATATTTTTTGGCATTGAAAACTCTTGAAACAATATCTGGCCGATCAGATGGGGTTTGACCTGGGAATAAATTCTCCCTAATTTCAGCCCAGTTTGGATTAGATGTCATAGTTACAAATAAATCTGGTTCTCCAAATTTTCTAACAATTGACATTGCATCTTGATAGTGATGTAGCATATTACGGGGAGATCCTGTGAATGACGATGGAAGGATTATCATTTCTCCAATATTACTGTTTGTGTCATTTGCTATATGTTGTAAGTGATCAACCAACCCCTGATAAGTGTCAGCGCGAAGTGTTTTTTGTTTCAATCTACGACTTTTACAATCTCCCTGTTCAACGTAGAAATTTGGTTACGTCTAATATCAGCAGCTTCGTTTTGATCAACAATGAATAGTTATCCGTATAAAGTATATTCGTCATCTGAAGGATACAAAGACGTGTTAATCTGATAATAAACCTGACCGTGTATCTTGAAGAAAAATGGTCCAGGTCGTCTAGTGTTGGAATTGAAATTAACCAAATTAGCGTTGAAAGATGCGAATGCGAACGAACTATTATAACAACGTATACGCTTATGAAAGTTATTTGATTCCTCATCAATTCTGTTAAATAAATCTCTTTAAACTGGAGGTGCATCAGGCAACGGCTGTAGGGCAACTTCTCCATGACTACAACAATCATTGAATTAATGTTTTATATTGCCTACTATTTCAGTTGCGAAGTGCATGGCATTACAGTGAACACATTTAACATCTATTCATCCAATGTAATGTTCTTTGATACCTTGAATTAAAGTATCAAGAAATCTAGATGTAGTGCATCTTTGTAACGAATGATTTGTTGACGGTAGTTCAATAGTACAATCATTCTCATTTCGTTCGATTGATATGTCACGTTCAATGTTTTATCGATTATTATGTCTTTCGTAATACCTTCGCTGTCGTTCCGCATTTTTTTCACGTTTTATTCTTTTTAATTCTGCTTCATCACTTTCTGTAAGTTGAATATGTTGTCTAGGCATACTTATTGTTTAACTAATTAAATTTTCTAACAAATAAATTTAAATTTCTCAAAATTTAACGTTTTTAAATAATGAAAAGAGATAGTAAAAATAAATAATTTTTTCTAAATGTAACAAATTTTTATTTTATTAGTAATACATTGAATATTTTTAATATAATAAATAAGGTTTTTGAGAGATTTAAAATTATTTTTTTTAATTTAAACAATATGTTTATTCATAATCTGTGTCTATATCTCTATCTGGAACTGGATCTATATTTGTATCTACATTTATTTATTTGTATCAATATACTTTTATATCTGTATCTGTATGTCGATTGTAGAATAAATATCTACGAGGGTGGTCTGAAAAGTTTCCGACCTCAACATGAAGATGACAACATTCGTCAATGAAAGCTAGTGAATGTAGTTGTGCATCTTTTGACAGTTACTCACTAAAGTTTCAGCCACTTTGGACGCGCAGTTTTTAGTTGAAAGTCGTTTGAGTGAGTCGATGTGAGTGTTTTTGTGAAAATGGAAAAAATTGAGTATCGAGCTGTCATTAAACATTTGTTTTGGTAGGGAAGGAGCATAGGGCAACGAATTTAACGAAGCATAGAATAGATGTGCAAGGGCACGAGCCCATTAGGCAAAGATTTTATCAGGTTAGCCCAATAGTTAAACAAGCGATTTGCGAGGAAATCGATAAAATGTTAGAACAGGGAATAATAGAACCCGCAAGTTCTGAATGGTTAAACCCAATAGTTATACCTTGCGTAGGCAATACGCCTACGCAAATCGAATTTGAGTTGGACACTGTGTATGGGGACAATGCTCCATCATTTACCACAGTGAAATTTTGGGCAGTTGAATTTAAACGTGGCCGTAAGAGCTTGGGAGACGATGAACGTTCGGGACGTCCAAAAACTGCAACTACTGACGATAACATCGCTAAAGTTCACCAAATGGTGTTAGACGACTGCCGAATTAAGGGAGAGGGATTGCAGAGGTTATGAAAATGTCCAAAGAACGTGTTTGTCGCATATTAAATCAAGATTTAGGCATGAGAAAGCTGTCCGCGCGCCGGGTGCCGCGTTTGCTCACGTTAGACCAAAAAAGTGTTCGAATGAACATTTCCAACGCTCTGTTGGTACAGTTAAGGCGCAATAAATCCGAGTTTTGGTGCCGATTAATTACTGTAGATGATACTTGGATACACCATTATACGCTCGAAACAAAAATGCAGTCAAAAAAGTGGACTGCAAAGGGGCTCCAAAAAATGCAAAAATTGTTTTTTCGGCTGGGAAAGTGATGGCGACTGTTTTTTGGGATAGTCATGAAGTTATCTTAATATATTATCTTCAAAAAGGAAAAACCATTAGAGGTGTATACTACGCATCATTACTTGACAAGCTGAAGGCAGAAATTGCAAAAAAACGGCCACATTTGCAGAAAAAGAAAATCCTATTTCACCAAGACAACGCGCCGTCTCACACCTCAGCGGTCGCCATGGCGAAAATCCATGATTTACGGTTTGAACTGCTTTACCATCCGCCATACTCACCAGATCTAGCCCCAAGCGACTTCTTTTTGTTCCCTCATCTAAAAACTGCCCTCGGAGGACAGAGGTTTTCTTCAAATGAGGAGGCAATCACCTTCGTGAACAATTATTTTGCAGATAAAAACGCCGAGTACTATTTGGATGGGTTAGAGAGTTGGGAGCATCGCTGGAAGAAGTGTGTAGAGACAAGGAGACTATGTAGAAAAATAAAAAAGAAATTAAGAAAAAATGTCTCGTATCATTGTTAGGTCCGAAACTTTTCAGACCACCCTCGTATATCTAATTTGTATATGATTAATAATTAACATATATATAAAGATGCAGTTTTAGATTTCATTCCACGGATTCACCTGTTGAAAAAAAGACTGTAATTAATATCGTTATTCTAAAACAATTGTTTATCGTTAATTTTATACTATGATATGAGACAGGTGTTATTTTTAATAAGTAAAACACGCTACACCCTCATCCGGCGCGGCCTGGGTCTTTGGCTGCCGGAGTTCTTTAATAAAAAATGACTTCCTGTCATACTCTCACCCTTCAAACCGTAACGTCGAGGCGAGAGTTGAAAACTCTATCTGAAACTAACAATTAAGCTTTAGAAACAATTATTAAAGGTTATTAATATAGATTACCAATTTGTCCAATCATGTAAACTAAAGCACATTCAAATTCAACTTTACCATTGTAAAATTGACAAAAACAAAAATAGATGTGGCTGGAACCAACCAAGAAAATCAATTCTGCCCAAGACCTCGCTCATTATCGCCATAAAGTAAAATGACAAACGAAACTAAATCGACACAAATCGGCGCTTATTCGGCAGCGAGCAATATGACTTTGCAGAACCTAAATAGCGATTAACAAACAAGCCAGAAAGGACTATGGCAGAATAAAATAAAAGTAAATATAAATTGACAATAACGCAAAATGTACACTAATATCGAAAATAGTAAATAAGAAAATAGGTCGCACATACAATTATATAGTCGAATTACTGAACGAACGCCGAAGCTTTACAACTGTCGACGACTACCACGATTAATTCCCACACCTCTCCGGGACGATGATCTTGACCTCGTGTCCGTCGCCCGGCTCCGGTCTCTTTTCCAAAACTCGGCCGAGTGACCCGACAACAAAAGGTGCTGATAGTGCTCTGACCCCCAGTTGTCTTTGTTCTCCAAGAACGAATTGCATTCGGAGTCTTCGGATTGGTACGCACCACAATGCATTCTCAAATGAGGAATCGTCGCAATTTATTCGGACCTCCTTCAGCATCGGTAAATCGAGCTTTTACTCTTCTCTTCAGTTGCTGCCAACCTTCGCCAACTAAATATTGATGGTAGATAGGAACCATACATGTAGGTCTGATGGTAAATCGAGTCGAAGTCAGTCGACCATTCCTTGATAACGGATGATGGAATTCGGACATTTCAGATGACAGCAATAAGTTCTAAGATTAAATAAGCAACTTCCCAAATCTATTCATGCTCGTCACTATGAGGGTAGTTACAATCCTTGGTGTCGAAGTCTTCGACACCACACATCTTACAGAATCCTGGTAGGTAAGGTAGACGACAACTAGCAATGATGCTCCTTAGACTTGCAAGTTACGCAACGACGACATGTTGCTTTCGAAGTAGGTGAGGAACGTCTTGGTCCCTGTCTCGAACGTTCCTAGAATCACAGCCTGACCAGTGATTTGACAGTCGGCCACGTACAAAGCTTACTCCTGATATTCGAGGTTCGCCAGGTGTAGAACACTCAACTTCTGTAGAGAATCCTCAAATCAAGACATCCTGTCAATTAGCAATGGATAGTCAGCCACTGACGGTGCGACGAGTGCTTTTGGTAAACTCGTCGAAAGAACGTCTTCAGCAACACTCTTCATAGTAGCATGGATAATAGCAAACAACCAATTTCATTCAACATTCTTAGCTTGTATTTGAGCAGGGGTGAGCCTCTTTGACTTGGTCAACTTGAGCTCAGGTGGCGGCAATTCCTGATCTCTTAGAACAGTCTGTCTAGATCATAATTTGTGGGCTTGGATGACTGAGCCCACTTAGCCTTGAATTCCAACGAGACTCAATATGTTCCGTTCCAACACTTCCTTAAAGACCGGAGCCCGAGTAGTAGAGAAACCTCAGTTGATAGGCGAAATCCACACACGTTGCTAGTTTGAAAGCAACACAGCAGTCGCAAAAAGACGAAATAATACGTATCGCTCACATGATTTACACTGAAAAATTACATTATTAGGGTATAATAATTAACGAAGAATCGTTAATTCGAAAATTCCATATCAAGCTAGAAACATTGCCAGTCATGCACGTCAATTCCACTGCAACTCGTTCACATACTTCATGAACAAAAGCTGGTCCTATTTATAAGCTAACTTCGAGGAATATGCTTCAACCTTGTAGCTCAGTTTCTTATCAGGACGATATACTTTAGTTCCTACTCTGACTTGTATTGACTCGACCCTATGTGAATTGACTTTGGCTAAGCGCCTTTCTGAGTCTTTCTTATTTGACATTCTACTAAATGACGAAATTCGTCAATTACACCCATACGCGCTGTCAACTAAGTCTTTGACAGTCGAATCGTCAATGTCTTCAGGGAACTTTGTTAAATATTTTATTTTCGCTTCACGTCCATGATTCAAGAAGAAAGGCAATTTTCTAATGTCTAAATGTGGAATTGTGTTATAAGCTAACTGAACCTTAGACAAATCTTCATCCCTCTCCCTTTGGTTTTTATTTACTAACACGGAAATCAACGACTTTATAGTTTGATTAACATGCCTCTAGCCAACAAAAGAGCTCTAACGTCTTTATTTATAAATTTCATACCATTACCCGTGTTAACTGATATACATGTTCCCCAACGACCGAAAATAGTCTCGACTGCATTAACCATAGATTTACCAGTCCTATGCCTTACAGGGAATAACTCGATATACCTCGTATACAAATCTTGAATAACTATCAAGTACGAATTTCCTCGCTTTTTTCAATTTATAGAAACAACGGTATGGACAGAAATTTGTGCCCAAGGTGACCGTAAGGGCTTTGTAGATACCTGTCCCTTAAAAGGTTTTTGATGATATTTCATCTTATGACAAGTCTCGCAGTTCTTGACAAAAGATCATCATTAGCGTTTTATTACGATCCAGATATCCCGCCAGTGGATCATCATGATTTTCACTAAGGACACTCATAACATTACACGGCTTGACTACTTTTTTCCACGGTCACTCGCCATCAGTCAGAACTTTGTCTAAATGAGAATTGGGACGACAACAGAACAGATCGTCGTTCTCTACTTTCCAGTCAGAGAATCCATCAGGACGATTTTTGACAAGGTCAAATTTAATTTGATACCAATCCTGGCTACAATTCGAATTTAATTGAACTCGCTCTCGGACAGTTTCTTCGACGACCTTTCCCGACAGCTCTGGACACAAGTCGATCCGAGGACAACGTTCCTGCCCATTCAAGACTTCACGACAACTTCGTTGGGAGACAAGATTTTCTTTGTCGACTATTTGACTGTTAGCATTCGGCTCACTTATTATCATTTCAATTCGTCGCGGTGACTTGAGTTTCTAAATCGACATTGTTTAGATTTGTATTTAGCAACAGATTGTTATTGCTTGGAAACTATGGTTGACATTCCTGCTCGATATCAAAATTCAACTCATCTTCTGCTAAATAATTTAAACGATCCGAGTCACCATCTACATTCGACGAACCCTCTCCCCCTTCGTACCTTCGATTGCGCGACATTTGCGATGGAGGGCAATCGGAGTTTCCAATTTGATCCCGATCAACTAGATTTTTATTTGTCGACCATAGCTTGTCCAACAAAATATTTTGTTGAAGAACCACTTTTAACTGGCTTAACAAAAAAGCTAATTTATTTTGCAAGACTTGATACTTCCCCTTCCAAGGCCGCTGGAAAAACCGGTGCAATATGATAAATTAATCTCAGCGACAACCGAATCCCCTGTCTTGTCTTCAAACTGTGACCACATCTCGTCTGACTCGCTCATGCTGTTGTCTATCGCCACGTCATTCGTCGTTTTTTCTTTAAACACCGATGTGCCCTCCCCGGTCGTCTTACGAGCCTGAGCTTTTTCGGTTCCCATTTTGACGAAAGAAACATTGTCGATCAAGAGCGATCACAGCGTCGAACCAAAGTCAATCCAATTTCGATAAACAATAACCCTAAAAAATATAAAAGGCGTTAAAACGAGTATAGGCCAGAATTAGAAAATAACTGAATTATTGAATTTAATTAAAAGTGACTCTAATGAGTCAAAAAAAAAGTAAAATTGCTTTAGTTTTTTTTTTCATTAGTCAGAGAAAGATCTGACTTTAATTTTAAAGAGGAAGGACGAAACCGTTTTTAGAAAAATGTATAGCGGAAAACATCCCTTCACCTACACACATCTATATTCAGAAGAGGAAAGCTGAGGTATTGAAAACCGAGGTGGTGGTGGAAGCCCAACCCAAGGCTTCAGGATCCCGCGATGGTGTGGATGCTACCATCGTTTTATCTGAAGATGAGGTCGCGGTGCAGCCGCCAAAAAGAAGACGGGTTGCAGCCCGTCAACCCAAGGCCGTGATATCCGATGATGATGTCACGGCAAAACAATTAAAAAGAAAACGGGTTGCAGCCCAAAATAAGAAGAAGGCAGCATCCACCAAGAAAAGGTTGGAAAAGACCGTGGATTTAGCTGAGAGTGATGATGACGTTGTCATCACTGCTAAAGAGAGTGCTCTTCTCTCGAAGAGAGCAGCAGAAAAACAGCAGCAGTGTAGCACTGCTAAAAAGAGTGCTGCTCTCGCAAGAAAAAAGCGTCTCGAGAAAGCGGCGCAAAAGCAGAGGGAGTATAGGCAGCGGATGAAGCAGCCTAAGATTGCGATCATTGAGGAGGAGAATGATAAGCTCATTCAGCTATTAGTGGAAATAGCTGAACGAGAAGAAAAGATTTTTAATGGTAAGTCAGATACGTTTAATAATATTAAAAAAAAATTTGTTTAAAAATTAAATTAATTAATAAAAATATCTTTTATTTTTCAGAAAATCAGATCGCTCCAAACAGCATCATAGTTGTACAAAAGGGTTGTGGCTCTTTGTATAGAGAGGAGGAGCCGGAAGCAGGACCTTCTCATCAACCCGATCCAGAGCCTGAAGCAGGACCTTCTCGCCAATCTGATCGTGAGCCTGAAGCAGGACTTTCACGCCAGCCAGATTCACCGGCTTCAAGCATCTTTCAGGATGCACAAGGTAGGACTGAGAGAGATATTTTATCCCCGTATATTGTAAAAATGGACGAGAGTCGTCAATATATTACTAAATTCGCGATGCATGGTTTGAAAATTAAATTTCGCGTAAAACCACCAGGTGAGAATAACCCTGTAGAATGGCTCGAAGCCGCTTTTCTTGAACTCTACAATTATCTGGTTGATTGGTGTGATCAAAGAGATATTGCAAGTTTAGTATTTTATTCGGATGGGTTCAGTAAGGGCGTTGCGTGCAAGTCTTTCACTGAATTGAAGGATCTCTATTTCGAAGACCTTTGGGACTTTGTTTGAAAGGTTGTACAAAGTGCCACAGGTTTCGAAATAGATGACACATTTCATGTGGAGATGACACGAGCGTGTTCAGGTACCTGCCGGTAAGGGTCGCGTTCAATTAAATAAGGGAATTTTTAAGCGGTCAATATTAGAGATTGTAGGGAAAAATAACATGTGCTTACCGCAAGCAATCGTGGCTGCAATTGCCAAAGGGCGATTGCAGCAAGATTTAAACAACGTAGAGTTGCAGCGTGACTGGCGTCGGAAACGCGGAAAGAATAGTTTACACCAGCGTAGAGCAGCTCAGCAGTTAACGCTAGACGCTGGTGTAATAATACCTGATACGGGTTGTGGCCTTCCGGAATTGGTAGCGTATCAAAGATATCTAGCAAGAGATATCATAGCTTTAACGGTTTATCACTTTGATACGTTCGGAGCAGGTTTGGAAAAACCATTTTACCAGGGTAGCCCCGAAATAACAAAAAACGGTGAGAGAGTAAAATTAAATATTTATTTATTATATGAGGGCATCCATAAATTCCATTACTCCCCGATTCTATGTTTAATAGCTGCAGGGGCTAATAGGTTTTTTCGTGCTCCTTGTAATAAAGCGTATAATAATACTGAATCTCATCGTTGTAAAATGAGGTGTAACGCTTGCCATTCGACACCTCAATGTACTTATCCCAAAACTGTAGGTAATCATGAAACAAAGGGGATTAAATGTGGATCATGCCGTAGGTCTTTTAATGGAACCGAATGTATCAGAAAACATTTATTCCCTAATTCGTATAATAAGGGATATAGTGTTTGCACAGTTTTGAAAATCTGTAACGGTTGTTCTAAATTAATTAACCATTTAAAAGTTGAAGATCATAAATGTGGTTTTTCTAAGTGCAATACATGTAAAAAAGTTTGTCCAGATAATCACCTTTGTTTCATCATACCTATTGCTAAAGCACCTATCAATATAACGGAAAAAAAGAATGTAGCATTTATTTTCTACGATTTTGAAACTAGTCAAGCGAAATCCGCCTTGGGCGATGAATCAACCAAAATCCATGTACCTAATCTGTGTGTTGCACAGCAGGTATGTGACGATTGCATGGATGATCCTGACCCCAATGTACGTTGCAAATAGTGCGGCATCAGACAATATATTTTTGAAAAAGATCCTGTAGCTGAGTTTACTAATTTCGCCACGCGAAAATTAACTCATTTTACAGAGATTGTCTGTATTGCGCACAATGCAAAAGGGTTCGATGCCAAATTTATCCTGAAATATTTGATTAAGGAAAGAGGTGTTAGAAATCCGCCGGAAATTATTTTGAACGGTACGAATATTCTTTTGATAAACGTAGGTAAGACGCGTTTTATAGAGTCTTAATTATTTTCACATGCCCCTAAGTACCCTTCCTAAAGCATTCGGTTTAGAAGAGGCAAAGAAAGGTACATTCCCACATTTATTTAATACCCCAGAAAATCAGGACTATATCGGTCAAATTCCTGATGCAAAATATTTTTCACCTGATACAATGAAACACGAGTCTCAGCATACCTTTTCTAAATGGTATAACGAGTGTGTCGATTCAAATTAAGAATTTAATTTTAAAAATGAATTGACAGCGTATTGTATCAACGATGTTGATATTTTGCGGAAGGCTTGTTTAGCTTTTAGGAATCTTTTTATTAAAGTGACCGATGTAGATCCTTTTATAGAGAGTATTACAATAGCATCAGTTTGTTCTAAAGTTTTCAGAAAAAATGATCTTCAACATGATCAGATAGGTATTATACCAAACGGAGGCTATAGACAAGCTGATAATCAGTCAAAGAAAACCATAGAATGGCTATTGTCGTTAGAACGTTCATTAGGCGTTGAGATTATCCACGCAGGTATGAGGATAAGCAATCTAATAAAAAAATAGTATATCAATTCCATGGCTGTTACTGGCATGCTTGTCGAGTCTGTTTTATTTCCAATCGTGGTAAAAAAATGAACTCGGGGAAAAATAGCGAGAGTTTAAATGAACACTTCGAGCGAACAATGGCGCAAACTGATGAGCTTCGAAAAGTTGGTTATTAGGTTATTGAAATGTGGGAATATACTTTTGATAGGAAAAAATTGCATAACTCTGATTTGTGTAATTTTTTAAAAGATCACCCACTATTAACCACCAATGCTTTGAATCCTCGAGATGCATTTTATGGTGGAAGAACAGGGAATACATTTTCATATTTTGAGGCTAAAGGTAAAGTTAAAATATCTTATTTAGATGTTTGTTTTTTGTACCCCTCTATCTCAAAATACGGGAAATTTCTAATAGGGCTTCCAAAAATTTATGTCGGTGACGAGTGTAAAGAATTAACAGGGAACGATTTTGATCTAAGTAATGTAGAAAGATTAATTAAATGCCGTATACTACCCCCTACTGGATCTTACTTGCCTGTTCTTCCTTTACGAATGCATGTTAAACTCATGTTCCCCCTATGTAATACATGTTGTAAATTACAGTTACAACAAGATTGTTCACACGTGGATAATATTAGTGATAAAGAGATAGAGGGAACATGGGTTTCAGATGACAGTTATTGAGGGGTATAAAATGACTGCTATTTTTGAAATTTTTCAGTATGAGACCACTCAATATGATAGGGTGACAAAAGTAGGTGGTCTCTTTGTAAGTTACATAAATAGGTTTTTTAAATTAAAACATGAAGCTACAGGGTACCTGGCGGATTGTACTACTGATGAACAGAAAGCAGCTTTCGTTCAAATGATTTATGACGTGAAGGAGTTCAGCTTGATCAGGAAAGTATTAAAGAGAACTCTGGTTTGAGATCTTTGGCCAAACTTTGTCTAAATTCTTTTTGGGGAAAATTTGGCCAACGAGAAAATATGCCAAAGACTGAAATCATTCACAGTCAGCAAAATTTATTAGAACTTATCCAAAGTCCCGACAAAGTTCTCAATAGCATCTTACCGGTTGATCAAGAAAGTCTTTACGCTTCCAGGTCATACAAAAATGAGGCAGTATCACCATCCCCCATTACAAATGTTGTAATAGCAGCTTATACAACAGCACAGGCTCGCTTGAAATTGTATAGTTACTTGAAAAAATTAGATCGTCGTGTTCTTTATTTTGACACGGATTCAGTAATTTTTTCAAGTACTAATGAACCCGGAGAGTACTATCCAGAAACAGGATGTTTCTTAGGTGATATGACTGACGAACTCGAAGCTTATGGTTCAGGAAGTTACATAGAGACATTTGTCTCAGGTGGTCCTAAATTCTATGCTTTTAAAGTGAGGTCACCTGATGGTAAAATTCATAAAGTATACAAGGTGAAAGGCATCAGTCTAAATCACAAAAATTCTGAAATCATAAACTTTGAGTCTGTTTGTGATCTCGTCGTAAAAAAAGAATCCACCGATAAACCTGAATTTTCGAAACATTCACAGAACTCCTTATCACCAGGTGGTTACAAAAAATGAACATAAAATTTGTAGACCAGTGTACACAAAACGTAGATTAATTGACGGCTATAACTCTGTATCATTTGGTTATTTAAAGAATAAAAATAATAAAAACATAAGGAAAATAAAATGGATAAAATAAACCTCTCTCTCTCTCTCCTACTCTTTGTGACATTGCATCTTGATTTTTTGTAAAAATGTATGTATTAATTCACGTCTTTTTTCTTGTATTTTCCAAAAAAAAAAAAATTTTCAGTGTGCCAATAATAAGAACATTTTTGCTCTTTTTACAGATTCGTACCACTTTTCACCAACTGACCTTGACGAAACTTTCTTTCCTGCCGCTCAAAGCACCATGAAGTCCTTAGAAGATGTGATAACTCAAACATCTCCAACAAACATATCCAAATAAATTTATTATGTGCTTTTATATTAATTTTTGTACTTTTAATTTTATAACACAGTCCCATTAAAAAAAAAGAAATATAAAAAAAAATGATAATAAACTTATTATATAAGAAAAAAAATAAATTAATAAAATAAAAGTATTTAAGTTAATTTCTATTAAAAAAAAGAAAAAAAAAATCTTTTTGCACCTGCTTCAGGTAATCTGAATATAGCTGAAAACTAGAGTTTTTCGACGCGGAAGGCCAAACGCGGCGCGGCGGGGGGTCGCACACCTTTGTAAGCTAAACTCTAGGCGTGTCGACTAAAAAGGCGGAGGAGCACGTCGAAATAAGCTAATTTGTTGACGTGCGGAAATGGTCAGGGTTAATTAGCTCAAGAAAACCCAGACTATACAGTCAAGGAGCTAATGAAAAATTAAAAAAAAAATTTTGTGATCAAGCTTTTTGCGTATAAATAATATTTACAGGTGTAATTTAAATCATTCTTAATCATGGACGCACGCTGGAAACATCCATTCACATCATTGATATGTGGACCAACAAGTTGTGGCAAAACATTTTTTGTAAAAAAATTTCTTCGCCACCTAGACAGTATGTGTGATACACAAATAGAGCGTATTATCTTTTACTATTCAGAGTGGCAAACAGCATACAAGGAATACGGGAAAAGAATAGAGTTTCGAGAAGGATTACCACAGTCTTCTGATTATTCTAATGACTCTAGACCTAAACTCATAATTATTGATGATTTAATGAGAGAATCTTCAAATAATACAATTGTAGATCTGTTAGCTAAGGGTAGTCAACACAAAAATGTGAGTGTGATTTTTATTTCACAAAATATTTTTCACCAGGATCATGGTCAAAGAGATATCTCTCCAAATTCAAACTATATTATTGCTTTTAAAAATCCTATCATCGCGATGCCACTTCACAGCCCCATGGATATTTACTTCTTGATTTGAAACAGTCTACTCCAGATAACTGTCGATTTCGAACCAGCATATTTCCTGATGACCCTCATTAGTATGTTTACGTACCTGTGAAAGGTATAAAGGGCGGGCACGCCGAAGGACAAATACCAGTTACCCGCTTGTAACCAGAAACTGAAATTAAAAAAACATAAAAAGATACTTCGTAAAATAGCTGAACCCTATGGTACTTGGAAAAAGAAGAAAAATTTTATTATTCAAAAAGGAGAAGGATTTCTGTCTCTTTTGCTGGCACCAATCATTGGCAGTTTAATATCCAAATTGTTTGGTTCCTCTTCCTAAAAAAAAAAATTTCAAAAATTGGAGCACGCTAGAAAGATGGTGCTTATCCCAAGCGATCAGGTGGATAAAATACAACAGCAAATGCAGTCATTGAAACAACCAGTTTTAAATACTGATGATACACAGATCATACCATCTGTACCTGGTCTCACCACACAAACACCGGCAAATAATATTAGTAGATTAGATTCTGAGATGAGTCGTATCTTATTCTCTCCTTTTCCCAAAGATGAACGTGAAAAGTGGAAAATATATAGTCAAGTATTAAAAAAATTTCTCTTCTTTGTTGATGAGGATAGAAAACCACTTATCAAAAATAAGGAGCAGAAAAATAATACGGATAATACAGATAGTACTGAAAATACAGGTAATGAATCACCTGATGAGTCATTTCTACCTGCAAAAGAGATTACAGCTACAGTACCGAAATCTTTTCAGTCAAACAGTATATTATTACTCAACTATTTGAAGAGACCAGACATTGCTGGCAGAATAAAATGGAGAAGAAATGGTTCTGTTTTCCTTGACGGAAAGCCTATTGAAAATTGAAATATTATCGATCTTATTAGCGATGCAATAAGGTATAGAAAAACATTTGTTCCTGCTGCTAGAACTCAGTTTGCTAAATTTCTTCGAGAGGTTGGCACACCACGTAAAATCATAGAAAATAAAGAATACTGGAGATCGCAAGCTGATAAACAGGCACAACGTGACATCAGTAACAGAGCAAGCTCTACGGTGGAAGCTATTATAACAGATGATGAAACCACAGATGAAGAGGATTTACGTAACAGGCGAGAAACTACAGCTACAAGATCACGTACCAGGAGTCGTAGCAGAATTAAGAAAAATCAAAGTGGTTCTGGAAATATCACAAAGTGGTCGTCTTTTATTCTAAGATGAAATTACTAGATGAAATATACTACAATCCGCGTCATCCAGCCTCCTACAGCGGTGCAGAAAAAATAACTCAAGCTGTCCGTGGAAAAATATCTAACGCAAAAGTACTTGATTGGTTAAAATCTCAAGATATATTTACGAAACATAGACCTATTCGACGAAAATTTCCAAGACAACATTATAATGTTAGTTCTATTGATAATGTGTGGGAGGCTGATTTAGTAGACCTTCAAAGTTTGTCATCTTACAATAATCACTATACTTTTTATTAGTGGCAATTGATGTTTTAAGTAAATTTGCCTGGTTTGAACCTCTTCGGAATAAATCTGCTTTAGAGGTAAGGAATGGCTTTGACCGTATCCTTAAAAAAAGTGAAAATCCATTTGTCTACAAACCGATAAAGGAAAGGAATTTGTAGTTGCAACTTTTCAAAAAATTTTGTCCAAAAATAACATAGTATTTCAAGTAACACGTGATCCTAATGTGAAGGCTTCTAAGCTTCTACAATCCTCAATTGTAGAACGATTCAATCGAACTCTCAAGGAGCGTATGTGGCGTTATTTTACATATAAAAATAGTTGTCGATATATTGATGTTTTACAAAAAATTGTGAATGCTTACAATAACACCAGACACTCTAGCATTAAAATGGCACCATCTAAAGTTTCTTTACACAATGCTAGCAAAGCATGGGCAAATATCCAATCACGCTTCAAGAAAGAAAACAAAAATTCTGTAAAAAAGCCCATATACAATGTCGATGACCATGTTAGAATCAGTCGACAGAAGGGTGTCTTTGAGAAAGGTTATGAGCCAGGTTAGAGCGAAGAAATTATTTAGTAAAACGAGTAATAACAAGTCGAATACACTCACCTTTTGTTTATGAATTAAAGGATTTAGCAGGGGAAGAAACAGACGGGCTTTTCATGAACAATAATTAACAGGGGTGACAAATAAAAATATAGAAGAGGAAGAATTTAAAATTGAAAAAATATTACAGACCAAGGGTAAAGGAAAGAAGAAACAAGTTTTTTTCAAGTGGGTTGGGTATCCAGATAAATTCAACTCGTGGATTCCTGCCTCAAATGTTACAAGCATTTAAAATGAATAAGGATCAATTTTATCTCATTCTGCCTAGTAATAACAGTATGAACTATTTTTCGAATAATACTACAACAAGTTTTATCACACAAATTCCACATGAAATTCAATTACAAGGGACTTGGTTTGTAGCAATCACAGAAATACAATTACCACGTACATTTCTTCATGTTAGACATGACAACTTAGATGAAAACCGCGCCGCAATCATGATTAACGTACCTATAGAAAAAAATTTAGTACTACCATTTGATCAGGTTGGTGACCCAGTCCGACGAGTACCCAATATATTGCGTAATAGTGAAAAAATTGAGAGGTATATAGAAAGACAGGAAGAAGAAATTTTAGCCATGACTAAATTCTCTTTGGAGGTAACTTTACCAATGCCCTCTGATCCTGATAGACGAAATATACTCAATTCAGAAAGGCGTCGATTTACTGTATGATCATAACCTGCCTAAGAATGTTGTTCTTTACCAACATTCGTTGGTAAAGAAGCTCTAAAGACTGGTATGAATGTTATGAATGATCTGGATAATAATATACCTCTTAAAAATGCTGTCAAAAATCGCTTTGAAGAAACCAGACATAATTTAAAACGACGTGCAACGGAGAAAATGTAGAATATTATGAATGGTTTCGGTTATAAAAACATTCGGAAGAAGCGGATGGTTCAGTCAATTTCTAATCGTGGCATGCTTAACGTTGTGAGTCGTAATCCTATTAAAAAGAAAACGAAGACCTCTGCGAGAAAAGTAAAGAAGCATAATACGGTGAAAAGAAAACAGTCTACCAAGAATAATAGAAAAAAAAAAACAAAGGCTACAAATATACGTGTGAAATCAAGAAAAATGAAAAACACTATTAACAATATTTTTGGAAATTAAAGTAGTTTATAAAATATCTTTTTAAAAATGTCATTTTTACATTCTCATTCTTGTGAGTGTCTGAAGTCTGAGTTGGATCTATTTTCACTATCTCCGACAAAAACGTCAATAGAAAGCTCTCAACGGGTCCACTATGGTTATGAATATCTGGATCTTGCTCACACAATGTTAAGTCTTCGAGTAAGATTATTATATCCCACAAGAATTGAATCAAATGTTGCAGAATTGGATAAAGTAGGTCCTGTAAACAATCTGTTGCAATCTTTATTCATTCAGGTAGATGTCTATTTTAATCAAAAAGTAGTATCACCGCCAAGTAATTCTTATGCATATCGAGCATACATTGAAACATTACTTAATTATGGTCCTGCTGCTAAAAGCAGTCATCTTACATCATCTCTGTGGTATAATACTATAATGATACCCCTGGAATAATGGATGACTTTGATCGTAACAATGGACTAAAAATCAGACAAAAACATTTGAGCGGTGAAAAGTCGCTTGATCTTATCGGACACTTACACTGTGATGTTTTTAACCAAGATAAATTTCTTATCAACGGTGTAGAGTTGAGACTTCGATTGGTCCATTCAAAAGATTTATTTTGTCTCATGGATAATACAAACAGTTGTCGTATACATATTGAAGAAGCTTCACTTGTTGTTCGTCGAGCAAAAATTAGCCCAGGTATTCTACTCGCACATGCAAAAGCCCTATCTCAGGGTACTGTTAAATACCCTATCGCACGTGTTGAGGTAAAAGCTTTAACTTTTCATGCCGGCGTTCACGCTGAAACACTTGATAATGTTATTTTTGGACAATTACCAAAGAGAATAATTATTGGTTTTGTCGATAATGTTGCATTCAACGGAAGTGGACCTAAAAATCTTTTCAATTTCCAAAATTATAAAAATAATCATCTCTCCCTTTATGTTGACGGTACTCAAATACCATCCAAGCCTCTTCAACCATCCTTTGGTGGTAATAGAAATTTATACGTTGAAGCCTATCACACATTATTTAGTGGTACAGGCATTCATTTTCCAAATGAAGGTAATAGCATTGACAGAGATAATTACTCGACAGGAAACTGTCTCTTTGCCTTTTATCTCACACCTGACCTTTCAGCAAATTGTTATTCGCATTGGAATCTCGTAAGACATGGTAGTCTTAGAATCGAAGTGAGATTTGAAGATGCACTTACTAGTACCATTAATTGTTTAGTATATGCTGATTATGATAATTTTTTGGAAATGGATTCATCCAGGCAGATTCGTGCAGACTTCAGTGCTTGAGTGGAGAGGGGATGAAAAAGCCTAGCCATAAAAGCGATCCCCATAGTTGAATGTCAGTATTCGTTACACTCTCCATCGTGTCAGTTGCTTTTCTCGCATCCTAACAGAAAACTAAAAATCATGGTTGACTACGTAATTGACCTACAAGGCTTTCGAGTTGATGCTGGTCGTTTCATTCCTAAAGAAGTGGCTGTGGTTACTTTGGTTCGTTATTTTATTGCTCATTGGATTATTTCACCTCCTTTTGCATTTACTGAACTTTTGCATTTCTTTAATATGATTAAATCAATAAAATTTGATGGTAAAAAAAATATTCTGACTTTATTCACAGACCTACTCCAACATCTAGACAATAAGTATAATTTAAGTTTAGAATTAATTGTTACGAAGTTCAATTCACTTGATAAAATTTCATATTTGTTTTTATTTTATAAAGTTACTGCTATTTTAAAATTTCTAACAAGCAGACTAAGGATGCAATCCATCAAGGACAATAGAACCTGCTTTTCGTATTTTCGCGAAACACACAGCAGAAGGAGGATCGGTTGTAGGACCCTATCATTGACACGACCACCTGCTACTCAGATTATCACCATTTTTCCATCCGACGGTTGTAGGGCCCTCGGATTTTAGCAAGGGGGCTGACGTCATTGTGCGGTGCAGAGGGCATGGAAAAGTGGAGGGGGGACACTGGTCATAGTGGCCTTAAGGTGAGGGCGAGGGGTTTGGCGCCATATTGCGGTGCAGGGGGGATGGGAAAGTGGAGGGAGAGACGGTCCATAGTGGCCCCTTACTACTACCGGGTATATATAAATATTTTTTTTTATTATAAATTAATTTTTGTCTTATTATATAATACAAACGTAGTTTATTTTTTGTGTTTACATGAATTAAATACTATATGTATAAAAAATGGCTTACCTCAGTAAAAAATTGATGACAGTGTAAACGTTCCAAAAATTATTTAAAATCTTTTTCACATTAAAAAGTAACAATCCCATATATAAGAAATTATTACTGAAGACTCATGCTTTTTCCATAATAATAGTACACGAAGATAACAACTGATTATAACCTTAAAGTACACAGTATGTTAACACGCGTCGTTTATCGATAATCGCATGTATATCAATAATCCATTGCTCTCGAACGGTGCTCCCCGCGCGCGCAGCACGTGTTGGCTTCCCACTGGGAATATTTTGCAATTGGCTGTAATCTGGCGGGCGATTCAAAATTGAGTTAAATTAATTCGATTTTGAATTGCGCGCGTAAAATTTTAACGAATGGGAGAAATTTTAAATGTGTATATATTCTACAAAAGGAAATGGTTATTACAGGTGACGCTAAAAATGTAACATTTTTTATTATAAAGAAAAGGAATCATCACATGTAAAGTGAGAGGTAGATTTTTTTAAAATAAAAAAGCGAACTATAATAAAAATCTAATAAATTAACTATATCATACAACAGTAAAATTTTTATATTTTTAAAAAATCTAAGAGGAATTATTTTTTCAAATCCCAAAAATATATAGTTATTTATGATTTAAAATCTGAAAAATATATTTTATAAGTAAATATATTTATTTAAATTTAGATAGGAATTTAAAATTCATATCATGTGTACATTTTAATCTTTATTATATTTGTAATGTGGTGAATTTTGCCACATTGTTGATCCTCTTCCCAGATCGATTTACTTAATCGGGAACTATAACAGAACAGCCAGTAGGGACTCAATTAGATATAAGTGTACGAATGTAGCGTGAATCTGTGAGAGTTAAACTAGATTAAGTATAGTTATTAATTAGATTTAAGCATATTCGTATAATTACCTAATCTGACTTCGTGCTTGCCGCCTACCTGATTTCCGAAAAACACAAACCTTACATCGTTTCAGCTATCCATATGTTTCGAGAGAAGACTTGCCGTCTGAGATGTGTCAGTTGTCTATATTTAATATTTTACCATTCTCCAACAGTGTGGAAGAGGTAAGCCACTTAAATCGAATAAAGTTTGCACCGTTCCACACTTGTTGTGAAAAGACACATGAGCTGTCAAAATACGTGGACGCAGCCATAATGGTTAGCCTGAGTTCCACTTCCACAGTTCTTCTGCTGGATTTTAGCTCTCTTTTCACCCATCAGGGAGCAACAGCTCTCGGAGCAGCGCAAGCTACGTAACTGCGACTGCGCGCTCAGACGGACAGCTCCAAGAACACTCAGTTCCGTGCTGGCTGTTCACGAGTGAACTTTTCTTGGAGATTTTTCTTTGCGGGAATAATTATTAGAGCGAAGACTGCATACGACCGACAAGAGTTGTCCTTGTGTCGTCAGTTTCAAACTTTTCCTTTGTTGGACTATTCGGTGCTCCGGGTTTTTCGGAAAGCAAGGTAGGCGTCAGCAACTAATATCTCTCCCATGCAAAGTTTTGTATTGTATTCAGTTCAAGTTTATTAAGATTTTGAGAGTTAAATAACACTCAGCCAACGCCCATGTGACGGCATAGCATTGTTGGCAAAAGAGTATTAAAGTTATTAGTTTTTTTTTTTGTATATTTAGAGCATTTGATTGGAGAATTAGATTTTGTCGGTATGAATTCCGAATGTTAATTAGTAATACGTGTATCTGTTAGTTATATCGTCGAGTCAACGCTCATGTCATGGCTTTTCGCCATTTTGCACATTCTCGCGTTTGGTATAAGAAAGTAAATTTAGAAATTCTGTTTTCTGGCAGTCTAAATGAGAAGTTTCAAGTTTCGAGAGTTTAAATTTTCATTTGATCTTGTGTAATGTTAGATTAGACCGGATTGATTACGTCACCTGGATATAATTAGATCCAAGGTTATAAACCATTGTGAATACAATGTTATATCGTCGTAACGATTATCCCGATCTCTGTCAATTTCAAACTAAGAGATAATCAAGCAATAATGGTTCTTTTTCTTTTTTTTCGTTTCTCATCTCATCCATTGATTTCAAACACTGTACACTATTTCACTTTATAATTTTTTATAATAAACTCTGATTTTCTTCTTTTAATAATTTACTATGTTGAGTTTGCTTTGTTTCTGCGCCCCCACGAAATCCCTCTCCATCTGAGCTAGATTGAAGGGTTAGAATTTGCTTAATAGTTAAAGTCGAGTTTAAGATTTAGGGAATAAAGATTTTGGTGGTATCAAGGGATACCTGGCGCCCTTACTGGCTTAAAATATTTTGTGCCTATTTGGAAAATTTTGTTGGGTATTAGATTTTGGCGGCACTCAGAGGCCGAAACTCCCTATAGGCTGAGACTGTCGTTATATATTATATTGAATGATCCCTTAACAGGCACATAAAAGATGATATTTGTAATAATTCTAACGATACAAATCATAATATCAACATTCCTTTAATAATTAACATAAAAAAATCTTATATTTTAAATAAAAAAATGATAATTTGATACGTTCCCTATTTCTACTGAGGGTTTAGAACTGTAAATTCCGTTTTACGGACGCGACGGATTTACTTGTTTGTGGGGAGAAAAATTCAGGGGAACTACCCGTGGGGATATAGAGGATGTCCTCGTCAAACAACCTCTCAGGGGGTGGCAAGGGTTGATTCGGGCTAAAATATAAGGCCGCTACCACGAGATTGTCACGGGGCTTCTCTACCGGTGGTCGAAGTGGAGACAGAGGTAGGATAGCGGAATAGTTTGGTGCGGTGCGGACGACCTCACGTGTCGCTGGGGGGGGCTCGTCAGGCTTGATGTGTCGCGGCCCGACTAAGACGAACTTCCGCTCGCTCTTTCTTCCCGAGACGTTTACGGGGCTTTCCACGCCGTTTTCCCTTTGACTGTGACACGTTCATGGAGGGGTGAAAAGGAGGGTGGGGGCGAATCCCGCAAAGTACAATGAAGGACCACGTAATGATGTTAAATAATTGGGGGGGAATCCGAACACGTGACGATGCAACACGATCGAGGGTGTAACACCCCACGACTCGACGTGTTTCAAAGTGATAAGGTCGGTGGTTCAATACCACACGACTACGCGTATCAACGATGATACGGCCGATGGTGTAACACCACACGACTCGACGTACTATTTCGCGAAGAAAAAGGGCACGCACAAAACTTGAACACAAAAAAAAAACTCGATCACCTCGGTAAAATTAATTGCGCGCGAATATTTACCCCGTTTCGATGGAGTCCTCACTCCTGTGAGGTGGAGGATCTAGATGAGACCTTTAACACGATGAGAAACACAAAAATTCGCTAACACTTGACTTTTATTCAAATGAGAAAGTACAAAGGGGGACACAGAGAGAGAGGTTCGTCTGTGCCGGTGGAGATGCGAAGATCAACTAACTAAGGAACTGAGGGCTCGCAGGCCCTTCAGTTGCAGATGCCCTCAGCCAAGAGAAAGGGCAAAGTTCCGGCTAGCCGATTGGCTAGTGAAGAGAGCGCTAGGTTTGGTAGGGGAACTGCCGTCTCTCCGTGCGTCGGGCGTCTGCATTCAAAACAAAATCTAAAATTAGAAATTAAAAAAAATGAAAATGATGGATAAAATTAGAATAAGTCCTAAAATTAAATTAAAATTGAAAAAATATAAAAAGAATAATACTAATTAATATTAAATTGATCATTCATCCCGTCCATTCATTCAGAATATTATTTATAACTAAATTTTTAAAATTAAGGGATATAATAATAATGCGGAAATTCTCGACCAATCAGTTTATAACTATTCTCTTCTTGAAAGATCAACAAACAGATTTCCACTCGCCAAAATATTAGTGAGATTGTGCACGATTTCAAATAATATAAACTAAGCAAGAGGAAAGAGAGAGAGAGAGAGAGAGAGAGAGAGAGAGAGAGAGAG
>CAJFCO010017954.1:0-20845 GCA_904066015.1 Synergus gifuensis | reverse complement strand
CGGAACAAATGGTAGTCGGAAGGAGCAATGTCTGGAGAGTACGGCGGGTGGGGTAAGACTTCCCATTTTAGGGTTTCCAAGTATGTCTTGACGGGTTTTGCGACATGTGGCCGAGCATTGTCATGTTGCAGGATAACTTTATCGTGTCTCTCTTAATACTGTGGCCGTTTCTGCTTCAATGCTCGACTCAAACGCATCAATTGCATTCAATACCGATCCCCTGTGATAGTTTCACACGGTTTCAACAGCTCATAATACACAACACCGAGCTGATCCCACCAAATGCAGAGCATAACCTTGGCACCGTTACAATCCGATGTAAAAATCCCTTCCGATTCTGTCTTTGAAGCATCTATTCACAAGAAAAGAAACGGGGTTTAACGTCTCTTGGCTTCAATTCATAAGGAACCCAATTTCCTTGCTTCTGAATCATTCCCATGGCTTTGAGGCGTTTCGAAATTGCTTTTTGAGTAACTCCCAATGATTCTGCTAATTCTTCTTGCGTTTGGCACGAGTCTTCAGCAAGTAATGCCTCCAGTTCGGAATCTTCGAAAATTTTTTCTCTTCTGCCGCCATGTCGGTCCTTGACATCAAAATCACCGCTTTTAAAGCGTTGAAACCACTCACGATACGTTCTTTCACTAAGAACAGCGTCACCGTAAGCACTTGAGAGCATTCGATGAGTCTCAGCCGCAGTTTTCTTCAAATGAAAGCAGAAAATCAACACTTTCCGCAAATGACGAGAATTTGGCTCGAAAACTGACATCTTCGATCGAGAATACACTTCTTATGCAAAAAGAAATTCAATAATGTGGTGCTATCGTTATGTTGACAGATGCCAAAGCTTACTGTATGAAATTTTTGACCTGCCTATTTCAACCGACACTTACCGCTGCAGCCATCTATCGAAAAACGGCGGAAGCAAAGTTGTACACCTAATATAAAAATTGTTTACCAATTGGTCTTGCTTCAGCTTGGAATACATCAATCGACTCTACAGGCGTGTATGTAATGGTAGACTCCGCATTGTTATCAAGATAATCTCCAATTATTTTAATGATGCTAGGTTTTTGCACATTAAATTCTAATAAGCTAATTTTATCATTCGGGTTTCTGAATCTAACATTTGATTCCTTCAGGGTTCCGCCCGTGATTTCTACCATCTTTAAAATAAAATAATTTAAATATGAACCCTTTATTCAAATAATTGTTGAATAAAATATGGATGTGAATTTTAAGGTTATAATATGGTATCTAACACCCTTAATATTTTATTATTTTAATGCAATTTTAAATCAAGTTAAACAGAGTGCCGTACTATTTAGCCTACTGTTTTATTATCCGTGATATATATCTCTAATAAACATTGGTGAAAACCCAATCATCGCCAAGTGCAAAAAATCGCTACAACTAATTTCTTATCACCAAGTATCGTATTATTTCTGTCCACAGATATAGCGAAAATAATTTTCATTGCTGATGAAGGACACTTTTAATTAATTTGGATTCATATTCGATTCAATTCAATGATTGCTGTTGAAGAAATTTTCAAAAAGTCATTATTAAAATTTTCATTTTGAGGTTGAAAAAATACTCGGTTTTAAGTACCATTTGGCAATGAATATTTTTTAGATGTTAGGAATTGGGCTCATTGTATTTTTTTCGAAAAAACTAATTTGTTTTGCTAAAATGGCAGCCTCTGCCCCTAATCTACGAGACATCGGCTACTCTCGGTGATGTCTGGTCAAGTAAGCCCAATTCCTCATATCGAAAAAAACTTTCCTGCAAAACGGCACCTAAAACCTTGTTTTTTTTCGGCCTCAAAATGAAAAGTAGTATTTAGCCTACTATTTTAATCTCCGTGATTTATATCTGTAATAAACATTGATGGAAACCCAATCGTATTTTTACTGTCCACTGTTATAGCAAAAATAATTTTCATTGTTGAAAAAGGACATTATTATTTAAAAATTTTCCTTAATTTGAATTCATATTCAATTCAATTTAATGATTGCTGTTGGAGCAATTTTCAAAAAGTCATTTTTCCGATGTGAGGAATTGGGCTCAATATCTTTTTTTCTAAAAAGAAGAATTTGTTTGCCTAAAATGGAAAAGTTTCGGCAAAGCTAACCTAAAGCTTAATTTTAGCCGAAACCTTTCCATTTTAGCAAAAAAAATTTTTTTTCGATAAAGAGACACTATGTCCAAAAAAATTTTTGAAATAACTTTTTTTTCCGAAGTTCCAACAGTCTTAACACAGAATCGTATTTTTGCTGTCAACAGATATAGCAAAAAGAATTTCCATTGCTGTTAAAGGACATTATTCTAAACTTTTAATTAATTTGGATTCATATTCAATTAAATTCTAATAAAAGTTCAATTAAAGTTTAAAGGTACAAAAGAAAAAAAAATGAAAAAGTGTTTGAAAAAAGTCATTTCGTAGATCATATCTTGAGGCCGCAAAAATACTCGGTTTTAAGTGCCGTTTTTGCCTAACCTAACTCTAGTCAAAACGTTTCCATTTAGTCAAAAAAATTATTTTTTTCGAAAAACACACACAAAGCCTTCCTCATATCGAAAAACACTTCCCTACCAAACGGAATTTAAAACCGTACACTTTTGCAGCCTCAAGATCTAACTGAAAAAGATAAACTGAATAACCTTAAAAAAATTAATTTAAATTCACAACATCTTAATAAATTCTTTAAAATTATCAAAATAATAATTAATACATATTAAAATATGTATTACTTACCTTTCTCAACTGAATTAGGCCAACGTATTCTTTAGCTTTATCTACCCAAATTAATACCCGAATTCGTTCTTTCGAAGCGTTGATGAGAACGAACGATAGAAGCGTACTTGGGACGCCTTTGAGTGTAATAGATTTTAGTCCATCGATCGCGTCTACATAGCCTTTTAACTCACTGTAATTGAAATAAATAAAATAATACTATTTATTACATATTTTATATTAAATTAAAAAGATTAATCGAATTAATATCTAAACATATAAATATATTTACATCATTTTGTCGTTCGGCCAAAATTCTTGAATCCGTTGTGAAAAATTAATTCATTTTTATTTTTTACTTTTACTACGTAGTTATTATTTTCTACGATACAAATGGATTACAAAAATGTTGCGTATTGCGATGCACAGCACATTGATCACATCATATTTCCGCGTTTCCGTTTACGCTTTCCGGTTCATTACATTTCTAGGCCAAGCTTCGTATCAGTGTTACCAGATTTTGGGCTACTTTTGGGCTACTTTTGGGCTACTTAATGCGAATTTGGGCGATTAGTAGCCCAATCTGGCAACACTGGTTCGTATATAATATTGGTGTAAGTATTAGGGTGGCGTCCCATGCATCCGGAATGCGTTGCGTTTTTCTGTAAAACCATGAGAGTGAGAGAGACGTACTATTACTTCTATCTCTCTCACTTTCATGGTTTTGCGCAAAAACGCAGGGACGCCACACTTAGCATGGAATCCCTTGCAGACGCGAAATGCAAAACACAAAATGAACAGCCATTGACAGAACACCTTTGAGAAGACAGAAATCCAAAGGTGTTCTGTAATTGGTCGTCCATTTTACACTTTGAGTTGTCCATTTTCCGCGCGCGAAATTTCTGACCGGTCCATTGTCGAAAAGCACTATCGATACTTACGCGACGACGAATCAGATTGACGGAAAAGGCGTTAGGTTTTTTCGACTTCGACCTCATCTTTTTAGAATAGGACCTGCACGGCCTATTATTACAGAAACTATCGTGAAAAATATACAACTCATTTGGTATTAACTTTTTACGAAACTGGCAATTTTTTGCCTCTACGATTCTCCCATTTTCTCTTTCTTCTCCATCCTTGGTTCCTTCTTCACTCTGAAGCATTTCAAAATATAAAAAATTGATTGGGTCGAGAGATAGAGTAATTTTGAGTTGATTTTGTTTGTTTTTTCTATTTATTAAATGTAGAGTTGGGGAGACAATTGTTTAAATGGCCCCCCATGGTCAATTGTTCTTCTTAAAGTGGTATCCTCATATAAACCAATTGAAAAATCGATTTTTTTATTGCATATATCGAAAGTACAACGTTTCAAGAATACTCTGTAAAAATTTTAGAATGCAATTCGAAACGGTTTAGCTTCTGGAGCTATTTTCGCAAAAAGCCTTAAGAGCGCGCGGAGCCACGCCGTCAACTTCAATCTCGTTTTTCTCGAAAAGTTATTTTTCAGATTTTCCGAAATTACGGACACGATTAATCAGTGAGTTTTCAACCTAAAAAAAAATATAAGAAACCATTTTAAAGTAAATTAAATTCTCTAGTCGATGAACCTCTCGAATTTTATTTGAAAAATTTATTTATCCACTTATTTGCAAAAATAAAAAAAAATTTCCTCGAAAATGTGTTCAAATGTCTGCCATTTTGTTAAAAATTGTTATTATATTTTGAAATGAGGTTCATCAACTAAGTATTAGTGTTATAAAGCTAAAAAAAATTGGGTCCCATTTTTCAGACAAACCTAGCAAGCGTGAGAGTTGTAACGATCTGTTTTTCCGGGGTCCTTAAATAATTATCTCAGAGGACGCTTCAGCCTAGCCAGGGTCAGGTTTAGAGATAATTAAAACAGATCAATAATTTGGTATGACAAAATAACAAAAATATATTTATTTAACTAAATATTTACATTACAAAATTACTAGAGAGTATTGTGTAAAGTGAGAATCTAAGATACAATATATAATGTGAATGGAGTACAGTATAGTATTAGGTATGAATTGAGACGGAGTGAGATTCTGAGAAATGAAGTGTAGCTGAATGAAACGTTATTGAAGCGGTGAGTGTCAAGCCTGTAGAACGGAGACGGAAAAGGAATTCTCTCGTCGAATCTTTCTTATTCCTGTAATCACACGTGATTGAATGTCAAACAATTATTCTTGAGACAATAGAATTCGGTTCTTAGACTAGGCATACAGGAGACTTATGATGGATTACATTTATCGACGTTACCTGTCTTCCCCTCAACGGTAGGTACGGTAAGCGGAGAGAGGATGACAGTTAGGGAGATAAAGTAAATGGCGGTTGTATATTTCCCTAGTCTAATGTTTCTAAATAATATTCTTAGGAGCGCCTAATGAATATTATTTTTGTCGGTTTGATTTGTCTCTATCAGGAGCGCCTGACGCGAGTAAATCAATTTTCCTTAATCTTATGTTGGTTTGTTTATTACAGAAAATAGTTATTTCTTAGGTGAAAAATATTATTAATAAGAGCACCTATCTAATAATATTTATGTTGGATTTTGACAATCATAGGAGCGCCTATCGGTTGTGAAAATCGTACACTTTTGCAAATAACATAAGAGAGAAAGAAAGAGACGGTTTGTGGGAAATACCAATTATGGGAGCGCCCATTAATTAACATTTCATCGGCTTCGGATTGTCAACGACAGGAGCGCCTTTCCGTTGATGATCCTTCTCGTTTGAAGAGAGTTTGAGAAATGGCAAGTACAGGAGCACCTGTCCCTTGCAATTTCACTTTCGCTTAGCCTACCATAGGAGCGCCTATCGGTAGGTAATGCGCAAGAGTTTTCACCGGGCGAGAGTCTTTCCGATCTGGTCGGTGGGACGCGCCCAGCTGAACTAACGATTGAACGAAGCGTAGACAGAGAGTAGGAGTGGGGAAGCGTCTAGCACGGCTCGCTAACGAGAGTCGGTGTAAGTGTGCGTACGGCACGTACACTCGTATAACCTCTCGTTACAGAATGACTGCAAATTCAAGCCAAAAAAAGAAACATCATAACTTCAACAGGACACCAGAAGAGTATTTATGACAATTATTTCATAAATAAATTTTTTTTACTTCTTCGAATTGTTAGTAAAATGCTCTCAAAATTTCAATAAAAAATTTCGTATAGTTTTTTAAAAAAAAATTCCTAAATTTCACGTTCTTTTTTCGCCGTTTATATGAGGATATCCCCTTAACTCCCGCTGAACATCTCTTATGCTCGCCTCCCTTTCTCTTCTCGCCCTCTCTTGGGCCAACTCCCTCTCTATCCTCCCCTCCTCCCTGCTCGCCACCACCTCTCTTCTCTTCTTCTCCTTTACTTCGGCCCAAAGTCGGTCGCATAATTCCCACTCCTGCTCTGCCAGCCGCTCTTCAATTTTGCGCATTGCCCACACGATTTTCTCTTCTTCATTATGTTTTACCCTCAGAGGGTACTCTTCCAGCTTGAGGGAAATTTCCCTTTCAAAGAGATCGCGCACGTGACGATGCGGACGGTAGGGAATCATTTCCTGGGGCACTCCCTGCCTACGCTTCTCCAACCACTGCAATGCCTTGCAGTGGTCGAAGTGCTCCAGGAGTGTCTCCTCCACTCTCACGTCGCGACACAAGTTGCATCTGGTGTTATCCAACAGACCTTTCCGTTTTGTTTGAAGTTTACCTATCGATTTTAATTCTGGTACTATTCTGACTAACAGCCTTTTCTTAAAATTTCCTATCTCTACTAGAATTGAAACATGTCCCGTAATTTCTATTTCTTCCCCATTTGCTACTATCAGGGTTCGCGACGCGGGTTCCGATACTAAAATTCCGGATTCTTCTATTTTTTTCTATGAGTTCTTTTCCTATGTATGTGTGTGTCGCACCTGTGTCAACTAACAACTGGAATAATTTGTCTTCATATTTTGTAATTAATCGAAAACTTGTTCCTCCTTTACCATTATTTTCCGAGTTTAAATTTTCTGGCGGTCTGGCTCCAGGTAGTTTGTTACCCTTCGCCCGCCCCTCTAGTTTCCCGAATTTTGATATCTATAACGACAATCTCTTGCAATGTGACTAGGTTTGTCACACACATAACACTTAAAGGTTTGTCAATTCTAACAAAATGTCCGGATGGATGTGTGTGTGTGTGTGTTGTGTGTATGGATGTCACCGTTTTTTGTCCCCACCTTAACTTAAAAACAGTTGTAGATAAATTAATGGTAGCGATTATTTGCGCAACAAATATCTCAAAACGTGCGCAAGGATTTTTCAAAATATTGAATTTGAAAATTTTTATGGGCATTTATAATTTGTGTAAAATTGATTTTTCGATTATACATTCTAAAATAATCAAAATTCAAAGCTTATGTAAGGAAAACAAAGATTCCTTGCGTCGAGACGAATTTAACTGCAGAATTAATGTATTTAGTTGAATATTAAGGAAATTATGATCATTTGTAATTTTGAAAAATTGCGTTTTTATCTATGTTTTCAAATAACCAAAATACAAACCAATGTAAGAAAATAAACGGTTTTTTGCTGAGGTCGAAAGATTCTTTGTTTCGAGAACAAAAAATTATATATATTGCTTCCTCATAAGGGAAGCCTTGTAGTGGTGACAAAAATCCACTTTCTGAAAAAAGGTTTTTTTTAAAAATATTTTAAGTGGAATATATCTAATATGATGTCCTAAAAAATTGTCCGGATGTGTGTGTGTGTGTGTGTGTGTGTGTGTGTCGCGCTTTTAACGATCCTGCAATGTAAACGCGTATAAATACATAAATTGATGAAATTTGGTATATTTCTTCCATTATTTACCAAGTTGAATTTTTTTACAAGGGTTTACCAAAATATTTAATTTTAAAAGTTTCATGTACTGTTATAATTTCCGAAAAAATTAATTTTTCCACTATAACTTCTCATATATTCAAAATTTAAAGCTGATGTAAGGAAAATGAAGATTCCTTTCATCGAAACGAATCAATTGACCTGTATGATTAATGCATTTAATTGAAAAATAAGAAAGTTATGCTTAATTAATTTTTTAAAAATGAATTTTGCGAATCTAAGTTTTCAAATTATAAAAATTTTAAGCTAGTGTAAGGGAAATGAAGATTCCTTTTGTCCAGACAAATAAATTGAAATATAAGATTATTGCATTTCATTGAAAAATAAGAAAGTTATATTTTATTGTAATTTTTGAAAATTAATTTTTCGAATATAACTTCTCAAATAATCAAAATTTAATGCTGATTTAAAGAATAATTAATGCTTCCTCTATGAGAAAGCAAATCATATTTGCTTACAGGAAGCGAAGTGCTCATTGAATGAGCACAAGTTGATACAACTTAACAGCGAGTTTTTAAATATTTAGGAAAATCATTAATGCTTCCTCTATGAGGAAGCAAATTCATTTGAAACTTCATCATAATGAGGAAGCAAAGTGCTCAAAAAATGAGCACCTAAATGTATACACATTCTCAAACATGAGTATTTGATAAAAATAAGTGGTCGGTAAAATTTTACATAAATCTAATATCTTCTCTGGTGGGAAGGTAAGAAACTTAAGAAATTTAAAAAATGAAGCTAGATAAATAAATCTAAAATATATGAATCTTTAACTTTTACTGTTATAATTAATAATAATTCTCACATCTAAACGAATTTTTTTATAAGAGCAGACACTTACAGAAAGTGTATTGTAAGAAAAAGTACTTGAAGTTGTTAGAAGTGCATTTTGTAAGTGTGCGACATTATCAAAATGTTAATGATTTTTGTATCTTGCATGGCATGTAAGGGTGCCGTCCCATGTGGGCGCAAAACGCAAAACGTAAAATGAACAGCCAATTGCAGAACCCTTTTAGATTTCTATCTTCTCAAAGATGCTCTATCATTGGCTGTTCGTTTTGCGCTTTGCATTTTGCGCCTGAATGGGATTCCACCCTAAGAGAAAATAAAAAGGTATTCTTTATTTGTAGGTAAGGCTCTGACGCAACTGGACATATCACAAAACTCTTTAAATGCTGTCCCTTCTTCGGCATTGAAAACACTTCATCATTTGCTGATCTTGAATATAAATCACAACAAAATTAATGCAATTCATAGAGGTGCATTCGAAGGATTAGATACTCTCGAAATACTGACCCTTTATGAAAACAAGATTTCTGTAATTGAATCTGAAGCCTTCAAGGGAATAGACAAGTATGTATATTGCTTGATCATTACCAGAAAAGTAATCATCTTTAAGTTTAATTATTTACATGAGCAACCAATGATCAGTCGTAAAGTTAGGGGAGAATAAAGAAACATTTATCATGCAGTTAATTCCAACAACTAATCAAAGAATCAGAAACCTTCATTACTTACCTTTGTTAAATAATATTAAAGAAGGTATATCTTTAAATTAGACTGAATCAATTTCAAATCTGCTAGGGAGAAATATTTCACACTTTTCTCATCTTATATTACACTTTATTTAACCCCCATAGAGTGTTTCCAAAAAAGGTACAAGTAAGTCTAACAAGGAAGGTCCACCAGGTGTCCCCCGCCGATTGGATTCTCCTTGATATATGTTGTAGTACTCGAAAAACTAAGCGACACGTATTTTCTTTATCTGCGGAAAAACACTTTAAGGGGGTGAAACAACCCCTCAAAAATAGGGGTTCCAAGTGTCGATTGCATAGTTTCGTATATAAAAACCAAATTGATTTCTATCAAACCTACTGGAAAAATTTCCTCGTGATGAAAAATGAATAACGTAATTTTCACAAAAAAAATCATAAGGGGGTAAATACCCCTAAATATTTTTAAAGTTGTGCTAAAAAGTGTTTAATTCATAGGAAAAAATTTGAAAAAAATACACTTTATACTTGAGACAAAAATAAAGTTTACGTGTTTTGCCAAACATTAAAAAAAAATTAGTGGGGTAACTACCCCTAAAAACTTCTTACTTTGTGTCTGTGATAATATAAACTTTCCATACACAAAAAAAATTGGAAAATTAGTTTTATAACGATGGAAGTGAAATAGAGTACATTCAACAATTATTTAAAAAGTACACGGGGGTAAACCACCCCCTAATTATGTATAAAATTGCAAAATAAATCTAAAATCAAGCAAAAAAAATTGAAAAAAATACGTATTGCACACAAAAAAAGAGGATGGAGGTATTTATGTATTTAAAAAAGAAAAAGAACAGCATTCCGGAGGGTAACTACACGTAAACTATTTTTATACAAAAAATAATTAAAATCATGAAGAAGTATACATATTTTATAGAGGAAAATAATACATTCGTGTCAAATTTACAATCTTTCGAATTTTAGACAGTATATCGAAGATTTATTCTTCAAACTTGGAACAGTAATGATACTCGTCAAAAAAGTGTTTAAAACATAATGATTTATTACACCACGAACATCGAATTACAGCGATATTCGTACAACCTTCTATGATACAATGTGTTTGACAAGAATCACCGAAGCTAAAGTCAACCGGATTTTCGAATTTACCTGGTTTTGATTAAATATATCCGCTTTTGTACTGTTATGTCTTGTATAACATACCCAATTACCCTAACAGTTTCTCGTTTTAAGTTCAAGTTAATGAACTAGGGACGAGATCAAGCCAAAGAATTGGACACAAATTATAAACAATTATCTTTATTTGTTGAGTACAATTTCCATGTAAAAGGTAGAGAAAAAGTGTAAGAGAGAGAGTGATGGACCATGAGAAGGAACTTCCAGACTGCTGAGATCGTCCTAGAAAGAACGTTTCAGATAAGATTCTTTGATAACTTTAAAAGGTGAAATGTTGTGATTAGAAATAATGGAAACTTACTTGCCTTGGGTTTTCATTATTCCTTTGCTAGTTTTAATGGTTTCAGCCTCAAAGGTTCTCCCAGGTAGTCCAGCCGTTTTTCTAGATGTGTCGGAGACCTTGACTAGAGATCTGATCGGGGTATCGAACACGAATACCGCACTGTTATCCAGAAGGTTGACGGGCCTATAAGATAGGTCTGGAGTCTGACTCCAAAAACTGCTGATCACTCACTCGAAGACTGTAATCGGATAAGGACTGCCAAAGGACTGACTGAAGACCGGAAACTGATAAAAGACTGACTCGGTTAGGAACCGCGAATTAACTGATGACTGGTAACTGGTTACTGAACTGATGACCGACGACTCAGATATAGATTCGGTTGTAGATTGTTGACTGACTACTTTTGGTTTCCTTGTCCTTTTTATATCCATTTTTTCTTTGGGGTCGTCGCTTCGCTTCGCGAGCAGAGCCTCGTTCCTTTATGAGCTCAGATTGCTCCCTTATGATGAGGGAATTATTCCAAGGGGGCATCAACGTGTATGGATCGTAAAGCTTGACCCCCGTGTTGCTCGGCGCTCCGTTTCCTAAACGAAGCCTCGTTCCTTCATGAGGTCAGATCGCTCCCTCAAGATGAGCGAGTTATTGCAAAAATAGAATAAGGATTCAGGGTGCATGGATGGTGAAGCTCGACCCCTGTGTTTCTCGGCGCTCCGCTTTCTAATTTCTATTAACACCTTTCCTCCTTTGGTCTCTAAGGTATCTATATTTCTCTCGCGTTGACTCTTACATTTGTTTGAAACATTAGGTTTTTACATTTATTGATCTGTTACGATGACGTAACGGTACCATGAATATTTAAAAAGATTGGTATATTTTGGCGAAGTTAATTGATTATGCACCAAAAACTGAAGCTTAATAATATTATTCCTTGTATGTAAATTGATATCGTAATTTATCAAAATAACAGAATCGGAAAAGTGACGCACATAATTTTTCTAAACTCTGAACCCAAATACATCTAGAGGTTGAATATTTCCTGTTGCTCCTGTTGAAATAATTTTAAAATTGGCAATTTATCGGAGGGTGTTACTTCTTCTACTACAATTGGGCAATGACCACTCCATGAATCAAGAAGTAAAACGCTATTTGGTCTTACATTTGGAAAATAAATTTCTTTCAACCAAATCTTGAAGTGATGTGCAAATAATAAAATGAATTATCATTTTTTCATACAATTTTGTATAGAAGTAGATAATGTAATGTTACCCGATGTAAGTTTTCCCGATTTTTAAGCTTGTACGTACACATTACTCGGTCTAAGTATTGTCTTTTCTATAATTGGTCCAAATTTTCCGCTCGGTTCTTTTAGAACTAGAAATAGAGGTGAAGGAAGTTTCCCGTCAACAGATAGTAGTGGTGGGATAGTGAGTCGTTGACTAAATAGACTGCACAACGCATTCCACCTTTTTTTCTCCTTCAACAGCCAAAGTTCTCCCGGAATGAATTTCCAATTGAAAACCACTTTGATCTGAATTATAAACATTCTGTACTCCAACTTTTGCTATCTCTTGCTTTATACTGGCTACAAATTTATCTGCCTTCATTTTTAACTCATCGACATTTTCCAAAGTCTTTCTAGTAACAAACTTGTTTATTTTTCTGGAAACTATTCTGTTTTTGCTTTCAAATTTAGCAAGCCATCCTCGAGAAGCGCGGAAACGAAAATTTTCATGGCTAATATCTTTCTGGGCTTGTAATGCCCATCTGCGTAAGTCTTTATCGTACACAATTAGCCCGTTTTCCACTGCTTTCTTAAAATTATCTAATGTGATGTCACATATTCTAGACACTTTCTCTCTATAAGTACCACCCTTATTGAGAGTATGGGCCCAACGTTTTAATTGTTTTACGGACGTACCTTTCCTAAATTTCTGCCGTACGCTGTCCAGACTTAATTTTCTTTTTACCACTTGGCCAATATTCAACTGCTCTTAATTTATAGTCGTATGATAGTTCTTCCTCATCTTGTGTGCATCTATCGGCAGGTGAAAAAGGGGGATCAGGAATATGGTGTTGAACATCATCTTCTATGATTTGCGTATCTGAATTTTTAAAAAGTTCTTTGATATCAAACGATTCTTTAATCACCATCTCCACCCCGTTAAATTCTTGCATGGCATCCATCAAAATTGCTTCAAAATTTTCCTTTAATTCAATTTCCTTAATGTTTATCGGAGTTTCTTTTATATTTAATGTTTGGAAAGTAGCAAGCAGTAAATTTATAACATTTAAGGGATTCACCTTCATTTTCAAACCTGTAAACATGTTGAAATGTTTTCTTTGAAAGCAACAGTGAATATTAAAATATAAGTGAACTAGCTGTGAATACGATTTCGGATGTTCCATTTAACTATCTTTTTAATTATTGTAAATTTTTTAATTTAATCAAGAAGTGGTTGCAAAAAATTCCGGACACGCAAAATGGCTCAAGGCAGGCCACATTCCACTATTCAGATTTTCATGTATAATATCGAAATTTGAAAATTTATAGGTTAGCTTACAGTTCTGTTTCTTACTTTTGGTTTATTCTGCGATTCCTGTGAAGTTCGTTGGTCTCTGCTTCTTAGTGTTAGGGAAAGTAACTGTGTTGAAAACTATACACTGCACTGAACTAATTGTAAGCGAATTAGGACTTGTAACGGCGTTAAAAAATAGACATACAATGAATCCTCTTTCGTATTCTGCGATTTTTATATTACAAATTTATGTAAGATATGCACGTCATAGCTGTTATTTTCCAGTTTTATTTTTGAACATTCTGTAATAAATTTTATCTTCCAAAAATACAAGGTGAATCATTTACAACAGATGGCATACTTTAAAATTTTAAAAACTGAAAATAATGCGCACAAGATTTAATTATAATTGTTAATAATGTATTTTAGGGGTAGTTACCCTCCTGAAAACTCTTCTATTTTTCTTAAAAATACATAAATACCTTCATCCTCTTTTTTTGTGTGCAACAGTATTTTTTTCAATTTTTTTTGCTCGATTTTAGATTTATTTTGCAATTTTATAGGGAAGAGTGGTCCTAAGTCGTCCCAGCAAGCCATTTGGCCGAAAACATAAAGTAAATCCCATTTAATGAAGCTATTAGGTGTACAACTTTGCTTCCGCCGTTTTTCTATAGATGGCTGCAGCCGTAAGTGTCGGTTGAAATAGGTAGGTCAAAAATTTCATACAGTAAGCTTGGACATCTGTCAACATAACGATAGCACCACATTAGTGAATTTGTGTTTGCATCAGAAGTGTATTCTCGATCGAAGATGTCAGTTTTCGAGCCAAATTCTCGTCATTTGCGGGAAGTGTTGATTTTCTGCTTTCATTTGAAGAAAACTGCGGCTGAGGCTCATCGAATGCTCTCAAGTGCTTACAGTGACGCTGCTCTTAGTGAAAGAACGTGTCGTGAGTGGTTTCAACGCTTTAAAAGCGGTGATTTTGATGTCGAGGACCGGCATGGCGGCGGAAGAGAAAAAATTTTCGAAGATTCCGAACTGGAGGCATTACTTGCTGAAGACTCGGGACAAACGCAAGAAGAATTAGCAGAATCATTGGGAGTCACTCAACAAGCAATTTCGAAACGCCTCAAAGCCATGAGAATGATTCAGAAGCAAGGAAATTAGGTTCCTTATGAATTGAAGCCAAGAGACGTTGAACGCCATTTCTTTGCTTGTGAACAGCTGCTTCAAAGACAGAATCGGAAGGGTTTTTTACATCGCATTGTAACCGGCAACGAAAAATGGGTCCACTACGATAATCCCAAACGCAGAAAATCATGTGGAATTCCCGGACATGCCTCCACATCTACGCCCGGACCGAATATTCACGGTGCCAAGGTTATGCTCTGCATTTGGTGGGACCAGATCGGTGTGGTGTATTATGAGCTGTTGAAACCGAGTGAAACTATCACAGGGGATAGGTATCGAACGCAATTGATGCGTTTGAGTCGAGCATTGAAGGAGAAACGGCCACAGTATCAAGAGAGACACGATAAAGTTATCCTGCAACATGAAAATGCTCGGCCACATGTCGCAAAACCCGTCAAGACATACTTGGAAACCCTAAAATGGGAAGTCTTACCCCACCCTCCGTACTCTCCAGACATTGCTCCTTCCGACTACCATTTGTTCCGATCGATGGCACATGGCTTAGCTGAGCAGCATTTCCACTCTTATGAAGAAGTTAAAGAATGGATCGATTCGTGGATCGCCTCAAAAGACACGAAGTTTTTTCGAGATGGTATCCGACAATTGCCCGAAAGATGGCAAAAAGTAGTGGCTAGTGACGGACAGTACTTTGAATCATAAACAGGTAATCACTTTTTCAGAATAAAGCCTCAAATTTTCGAAAAAATCGGCGGAAGCAAAGTTGTGCACCTAATATTAAGTATATAGTTGTGTATAGCAATCGTTTCTCTACAATTTGGTGTTATTTGGAAAGATGTAGAGTGATATTTGCTATCGCAATACAGTGCGGAGTAAAAAGCTGCATATCGGTTATGTCTCAAATTAGTGTTCCTAAGTCGGCACCCTATTTTTTTTCACTTGAATATAGGAAAAGTGCTTTAAAAAAACATTCAAAAGAAGAATTTTTATTAGAGTTCAATTAAACAAGCGATCACTCGCTACTGTCGTCAGATTCAGAATATGTAGGGCGTACTGAACTTCGTTGCTGACGAGAATGTAGGTTAAATCCACTCGTGGAATGTTGCGGAGACTGACTTTCTTGTCGTGGTTGTTTTTCTGGTATTTTCGTTCGTGTCTCTAGTCTTGTTTTGATCTTTCGAGGTCTTCCTCGTGATTTCTTTCCTTCAATGCGACGTTGACGATTTTGTTCTTCTACAACGATACGGCTATCTACAACAGCAGCGACTGTTAAAATGGTGGTTCGGCCTGGCTTTCGGCCTCGTGTACCCGTCGTTTTTCGCGGCGGTATTTTTGGAAAAGGTGACAGACTTTCTAAGGTGTCACTTACGGATCTCATGGAGGAAGACAGCGAGGGCAAACTGGTGGACTTGTTAGAATAGTTGATCAGATCTTCATGAATCGCTTTCTCGTTCTCCTTATCTGTTAGAATGGCTTCAACGTTAGGGATGTCATTGTTGTCTGGACGTGGTTGATCTGTCGTAGAGCTCGGCAAGAAGTCGATATCTTCGAAGATATTAGGATCTATCGGCCAAATGCCCGTTGCTTTAAAGCCCGATTTAATATTCACTTCTGAGACACCGAGTTCGAGCGCTCGGGCTACCATGGAAGGAATATCATAAATCTGAATCGCGCGACCAGGATGCATGCGCATGAACGACTCGAACTGCGTATTTAAGGGGGGAAGTACCTTTAGATACCCAAAATCAAGCGCTTTTTTGGCATTTTTTATTCAGAAAATGAATACAGAACATACATAATTGGCATAATATGTATTTAGCGCAATGTTTGAAGATAAAAAAAAAATTTAAACAATATAAAAAATGAAAAATGAATGCATTTTAAGAGGATCTTGTAAGACGCCTCGCCACTGACATCAAAATTTTTGTAAGTGATCCTGACCTCAATTCTCTACAGAATTTAAGTTTTAATATCGCATTTTACTCAGAAAGGTTTGTTGTCCTAGATGAACCACGAAATTTCCGATATTCCAAGATTAACCATAAAAATCATACTTTGAAAATAAAAATTCCGTTTTTTTGCAAAAAATTTTGACTATTTTGTCGAATAAAATATCTAAAAATGGTTTTTTTTTTTGTTCGTTGTTCATCTAGGATAGTTTTTTATCTTCTTGAAAATGAGCCTTGGACGAACAAAATCGGTTCATTAATTTTTCCGTAATCACTTACACAATTTTGAAAAACATGGGTTTGAGAAAACAGCGTTTAAAGTTTGCGATCACGAAAAAAGAAATTTACTTAAATGAAACTTTAATCAGCTCCACCAGGTTCGTAGAGTGAACCATCTGCTTCCTCAAAGTACTCATTTTGAATGAGTTGTGCCTCCCTACGAGCACTACGGGCCTCCTTCGTGCTCTCACTGTGCCGTCGAGCTGCGCGCTCTAATCGAATTTTGTCCATGTGATCTCGACAATTTTCTTCCCTGAATTCAGGTGCTTTGGCGCCATGCGCCATACAGTGGCGTTGAAAGATTCATTCGCGTTCTGGGTATTACCTCCCAAGCACCTGATTATGATATCGTCCCTAGAAAGATCTTTGGAGATCTGGATGTGACCACAACACAGAGAAAACAGAATGTAAAATTTGCTGCTGGTAATTTTGAAATGAATAAAATTTAATTTTTATCTTCATTCCAACAAAATAAGGTACTATTTCTATTTCTCTTTCTATTTCTATTTATATTTATATTTCTGTGGTTGTCACACCCATAACAGTTTTTTGCAGTACAGACTAAATTCGCGGAATCTGTTCACTGGCGAATTACCGCAGCGTTGACGTTCGGCGGGCTCGGCACAAGCCACTTCCGAGAAGCATATCTTCCACAATTTCGAGAAATGGCTTTTGAAACTTTGGCAGGATATTTTAAGGGGATATACCTATCGATTAAAACAATAAAAAAAATCGATTTTTTGAAGTGTCTAAAGGTACTTCCCCCCTTAAAGCGGCTTTGAAAGGTCCAAAGATACTGACATCTAGTGGTTGAAGTCGATGGGAACAGTGAGGTGGGAAGGAAACAACATGGATTCCATTGGAGCGACAGTATTCGAGAGCTGACAATGAGCGATGAGATTCATGGTTATCCAGAAGGAGGAGAATAGGATCAACCACACTGTATCTTGTGAATTTTTGGAATCTTTTCAAAAATTCCAAAAAGAGCTCAGCATTACTCCACCCAGATGGATTCGCACCTCCAACGCAACCTATGGGACTTCCGTTGAGAAAATGTTGATGGAAGCGAACGCGTGGAAAGACGAAGAACGACGGGGCGCGACAACCTGCAGCCGATACTGCATGGATTAAAGTCACCAGTTGTCCACGTTCTGCAGACGTAATTTGTCCAACTTGCTTTCGACCACGACGAGACACAACACGTACTGTTTGGTGTACAGTGGACACACCAGTTTCATCGACATTCCAGATGTTGTGCGGAGAAACTTTTATATCGTCCATAACTTGGTTATAATTGGTAAAGAACGCTCTAACATTTGCTGGGTTGAACGCGCTGACGCGAGCCAAACTGGTGGCTTCTGGCTTTCGGAGGGACAATTTGGGATGCCGTTTCAAGAATGAACGAAACCATTCCAAACCAGCTGACTTTTGATCATCCCAAGCGTTTGGATAAACGATATGTAGTTTCTGAGCGAACTCGAATACCAATGAACGAGCTTGCTTTGGGGTCAAGCCAAAATACACGTCCGATAAATGCAGCATATGTTCTTCTAAGGCGTCTTCTTGTTCTTTCATAAAAAGCTGCAATCCAAGACGTAAAACAGATTTGAAAGCTGACGAAGAAAGGATCATTATATCATCATATTTACCGTCTTGTGGCCATGTTTTGCAACATACAAACTTTTTAAGCCAACTTCAATTGGCGTTGCGCTGTCCGTGTGGGTTGTTTTATTTTTTTTCCAATGATCTTGCAATGTGGAGCGTGGCACGTTGTATTCACGAGCAGCACTTTTGCAAGACATGCCAAGCATCATTGCTCCCAATGCACGTCGAAGAGCAAGAGGATCACGCGCTGGTGTCTTGCGTTTAAAGCTACGTCCCATAACTATGATGCAAAAACACCAAAAATGAAAAAAAATATAAAATATAATAAAGAAATAAAAAAATCAGAATGATAAAAGGTGCCGAATTAGGACCACCTGTTTAGTGGCGACTCAGGACCACTATGCCTGTCTATAAGTTTCGCACCATTACGCAAACGAAAAATTTCGTCTAAAAAATCGGCATAACCTATCAGTTAGAATATCGAATACATAAACCCATGCGCTCACTTATTCCACACTTTCAAAATATTTACTTACCTGTAGCTGCTTCGGTTTCAAGGACAAAAATGGAATTCAATTTCACAAAAATTTGACAAACGTCCTCACGCTGCACAAAACAAATGTATTCGTCAATTTTCAAGATATATTACGTCAGTGGTTACTACGCTATCGCGTGACAAAGTAACTGAACCAGAGCGTACGCCATCTTTAATAAAAGTGGGGGGGCCGACTTAACCCACAGTGCCGACATAAGACCACTCTCCCCTACATAATTAGGGGGTGGTTTACCCCCGTGTACTTTTTTAATAACTGTTTAATGTACTCTATTTCACTTCCATCGTTATAAAACTAATTTACAAAATTTTTTTGTGTATTGAAAGTTTATATTATCACAGACACAAAATAAAAAGTGTTTAGGGGTAGATACCCCCTAGATGCTGTTTCTTTTTCTTAAAAATACATAAATACCTCCATCCTCTTTTTTGTGTGCAACACGTATTTTTTCGATTTTTTTGCTCGATTTTAGATTTATTTTGCAATTTTATACATAATTAGGGGGTGGTTTACCCCCATGTAATTTTTTAATTATTGTTGAATGTACTCTATTTCACTTCCATTGTTATAAAACTAATTTTCCAATTTTTTTCCAAGTTTATATTATCAGAGACACAAAGCAAGAAGTGTTTAGGGGTAGTTACCCCACTAATTTTTTTTTTTTAATTTTTGGCGAAACACGTAAACTTTATTTTTGTCTCAAGTATAAAATATATTTTATTCAAATTTTTTTCTATGAATGAAACAATTTTTAGCACAACTTTAATAATATGTAGGGGTGGTTTACCCCCTTGTGATTTTTTTTTTTTTTGAGAAAATCACGTTATTCTTCTTTCATCACGAGGAAACTTTTCCAGTAGGTTTGATCGAAATCAATTTGGTTTCTATATACAAAACTATGCAATCGACACTTGGAACCCCTATTTTTGAGGGACTATTTCACCCCCTTAAAAAGTGTTTTTCCGCAGATAAAAAAAAATACGTGTCGCTTAGTTTTTCGAGTGGTACAACATATATCAGGGAGAATCCAATCGGCGGGGGACACCTGGTGGACCTTCCTTGTAAGGGTGGACAGAAGACTGACGGATGTCCCTTTTACTAGAACCGTCTAAAGCGGTCCTAGACTCGTAGACCCATAGAGGAATTCATATTAGAGGAGATTTTAAGGGAAAGCGACCAGCTTTCCATATTTCTAAAGAATGGAAAAAAGAATAAAAAATTTGTGAGTTAAAAATCCAGTCTGACTTGTAATAGATTCAGTTTAAATCTTCATTTTCATAATTTGTAATATTATATGTGGAAATTGTGCAATGTGTATAAATATATTTATTAACGTAGATGTGCATTTTTAAAAAGAGTAAGAATTATAAAGTTTGGTGAAATATTGTACGAAATTTTAAGCTCTTGGACACTGAAAATTTTTATAACACTAATCAATTATAGGCTGCAGTTATAATAAGTACAAAGAATGAGAATGATTCAAATTACAAAAATCTTTCCAACTCCATGTAGTAAGATTTATTGACTGTTTATTTCTTTACAGGCGAAAATTGAAAAGATTAAACTTGGGTGGAAATGACCTGACAAGAATCCCAACTGAAGCTCTTTCTATATTGGAGAACCTGAAGAAACTCGAACTACAGGAGAATAAAATAACATCCATCAAGGATGGAGATTTTGAAGGTAAAATTACTTTATTTTTAATTACAAAATTTATAAAGTTTTGAAGCAAAGTTTTTAATTTTTTTTAATTATAATTTTTTCGAAACAATTAATTTTATGAGAGTTAGTTTCGTGTCTGTAATTAGACGTATATTACACTTATTCATGATAATCATTTTTCACAAGCAATGAAAAATCAATTAGCTTAAAAAATCCTTTTCGTTATTTCCTTTTTTATTTTGTATCAATTATTATACTGTGTGACAATAACCACACTGAGAGAAGTTTCATGTAACCGCCGCGCGAAACGTTGGGTCGCTGTCGTAACTCAATTTAGTATAACCGCTCTCTTGTTTTGAGACGGCAGCTACTCCAGAGCCAGGCCACTGCAGCACCAATTGAGGTACGACAGCGACCCCACGTTTCGCGCGGCGGTTACATGAAATTTCTCTCAGTGCAGGCACTTTTATCAAAACCTAACATGCGTTGAAGACGTTGTAAAATAAAGAAAGTGGTAAAAAAATGGTGGAAATTTCC